>WSXT02162271.1:0-10032 GCA_011762715.2 Neuroterus valhalla | reverse complement strand
ATACTTGCGAGCGAAGCGAGCTGCGCGCGAAGCGCGCGATGAGAATGTGCCCGCGAAGCGGGCAGATTTTTTTTCTTAATTTTGAAAATAACAGAACTCTGAGAATTTGGTTTTTATAACAAAAAAATGAGCCTTGGAAGAAAAAGTCCAAAAAAAAGTTCAAAATGCTCCCGCTCTTTAATTTTTTATCCAAAATAGCTGGTTAACGAACTTGACCTGTCTTTTTGGTCTCTCAAAATGTATGCCAAAGGGCAATCCAATCCAATCAGTCTTTCAAAAGTTATGGTGTATACAAACGACAACGACGACAATGACAACAGACATACAGACAAAACGTGGAAATTTCATAAATTCCGCGAAAGTCGATTTCCACATAAAACCAATATCTTCTCATTATGATGAGAATGCGATACTATAGATCTTTTTCTTCAAAGATCAGTCACCCTTCTCCAACTAATAAAAAAAAATATAGCTAAAATCCATTACTTTTTATGGCCGTTATGTGCTGAAATGAAGTTTAAATTTGAAAATCTCTCTTTCCTTCCTCTATCAACTTTCAACATTTATTTTTGCACTGCCCATTATCAAGTTTTAGAACTTAGCATTTTTTTAGAACTGCCTTTAGAATATGCCCTGCTTATATATACATCAATGACAAGTGAAAACTTTAAAGTAAAATGTGAAATGATACATAATCAATCATAATCTTATCATGGTACAATACACAGTACTGCTACTGCTGTACATTAGAGTGTATAAAAAAATGAAGTTCTTCGATTCTTGGTTCTAACAGGGACGAAACTTTTCTTTTTGAAGGCGAAAACACTTCCCTCCAGTTAGAATAAAAAAATTAATTCCCCTTATCTCCGAATCGTATAGATAAAGTCCAAAAGAACTTAAAGCAGGATACTTCTCATTGGAAGTACAACCATTTTTTTAATGAGTTCTGAGTTATCAGAAAAACATGCGGAAAAATAGTTCGAAGTAAGTGTATTCATACCAGTGTGACGATAATGTTCTTAAAATATTTTTTACTCTGCCTAAACAAACTCGATATTATTGAAGAAGGTAAAAGAAGGACTTTTTTGCTATTTGCTAGAAGGTGCAACATTTTTTTTACCATGAAATGTGTGGTATATAGGTTATCGCCGGATGTATCTTTAATATATTTTAACAACACTATATCTAGACGGTTAACGATAAAATTTCTTTTACTGACTTTGAATTGCAAGAAAATTCCTAAAAATGACATGTCGCTCTGTAAATGATAATGTAAAATACTTTACACTGTATTGATATATGCATGTACGCTTATACATTTCTGCACACAATAATATTGTATATTAAATTCTACTGTAGATCAATCTACAGTAGATATACTGCCATATATAAATCGAACCTTATATGTGACTGTACTACACTATAAGATACAGTTTTACACACTGTCCTATAATATATATTTTAATAGTGCATACTATGCTACGTCTTCCACAAATTACTGCACGCATATTATAATATATCCTATTCTGCATTCTAAAGCATTGTACTGTAAACTACTGTATGATGGATATGGTACCATACATTTGAATACAAAATATTTTAAAAAATCACAATGAAAAAAATTTTAATGAAACCATAATAATGAAAGAAATTATCATTAAAACTTGGAATAGAAGAAGGAAATAAAGAATGAGTATGATGTTATACTCGCTCTCCAACTACGTGAAATGAGATAAAAATGTGCAATTCATTATTCAACTCAACCACAAATTCAACGAATAATTATTTTATTTTGTAAATTTGCACATCTTCGGAATTTCTTACGGTATTTTACATTCAGAAAGTGTTTTATGAAGAGGTGTACGTGCGTTCAACGCAGGGTCACTTTGGTTTTAAGACGCTGAAGAGGGGATCAACGCTTTTCGAGGCTTTGACATAAAACCGCGGTCACTTCATCGATCTCTCGTAGTCGATCGGAAGTTAAAGTCTTCGTTCTATTATCGCGTCCTATCGTGCTCTTGTACCGGAATTTTTTTTAGCCAAAATGACCACCGCACAAGGAAGGGTTTCGTCCAGGCGGATTTCGATTTCCGAAAAAATGAAAGTCCCACCTCATAAACCAAAAGGTAAACGCGTTTTCAAAAAAGTGAAAGAAAAAAACAGCAAAATGTATAATTACATCATTCGAAAAATTGTTCTAGATTTATTAATTTCCTAATTTCTTTTTTTAAGTAATTTATTCGATTTGATATATTTTTTTATGCATATTTTTGAATTCTGGTGTGTCAGAAAAAATGTCGGTGTAATAAAAACACTAAATTTGCTAAACTAATAACTTGAATGTAATTAGAATTATTTATTGGATTACATATCAATTATCATGTATACATAATTTTCAATTTTTGGAATTGACTTAGTATAATTTGTTCTAATCCGGGTAATTTTTTCTGAATATTTTATAGTATTTTAGTTGCTCCCGACACTATTTTTGATAAAGGATGAGTTAGTGGCGTACTTTGTTAAATCACATTCCAATAAACTCATTTATCAGATAAAAAAAATTATATACAAAATATATCTTCATTCAATAAAAAAAATATATTAATCAATGTAGAATCATCTCTCAATCTTTGAGAGTTAGTAACATTTTTTTTCTGTCCTAATTTCTGATGAAAATTCTCTGCGGAATAAGATACTTTCATAATGAAGAATTGGAATAAATATAACAAATTTCAACAAAAAGTATTGCAAATATATTATGTATTGTAGAAAGAAATATTTTTCTCCCGTGATGGTAGAATCTTAAAAAAAAAACACGGGAAGAAATTATTCATCAAGAAGATGGACTATCAGCCTTATTAAACTAATTTAATAAAAATTGGAAAACATGAAGATTTTCTAAAATCAACAATGCTGGAAGATGTTGAAAGCACGTGCGGTGTGATTTGTGTTCTCGTTGCACCTGTTTTTATCAATCAAAAATACGTCATTGCACGATAAGCAACACGAGATCGATTTCATTAGACTTCAGTCAACTTCAGTCATAAAGTGGCATTTTTAAGATACTAATTCATGAAGTTCTTGTCAAATCCCTGATTGAGAAGGTTTTATCAGAGAAACTACTTCAGATCCTTTTCTATAATCTTTGAATGAAAATAATGAAAGATAATTCCCATAATTTAGATTTTTCAATCATTTTTATCGTGATAATTTTATTAATTATGTTTATTTCATATTTTATGATACTTTCTCAAACAAGAAATAATTTTATAATAATTCGATAAGCTGAACTCAGATCATACAAATATAGTCAATGGAAGTAACAAAAAATTAGCAAAAATGACTGCCAATTTTTTGAGTATCCTTGAATTGTATTTTATGGAAAAAATAAAAATTTATTTTGTAAATGAAAATGAAAAGAAATCTGCCTCAAAAATCAGTGCGAAAAAAATGTCTGGAGTGCAGCTTCTGATCATTATGTTTGTAGAATCTTATCGATTGTGCGACATTCCAATCACAATCTTTATTCCTCACTTGAAAACAATCGATTATCCTTCTTACCTTCATTTAATTTATTCTACTTACGTGTATTTCTACAAGAGAATGAAACAAGCAAAAATGAAATGAGATAAGAACTTAGAAGCGACTATCTTTTGGAAGGAAATAGACGATTGTTAATCAACATTCCTACTAATTATTTTTAAAAATAATGTGTAATGAAATTGCAGAATTGGTCTTGATCAAAATGTGTCATAACATGCAATGTTTATCAATATTTCGTAATGCTCATTATATTTCAACACCGACATTTTTTTTCCATCCAACATTTTTATTATCCAATACTTTTATTATGCATTAACATTTCACAATTTTCGGTATAATTTCCTTACATTACACAATTTTCCAACATTTTTCATAATTACCCAATGCACTGATGCTCGCACTTTTTTAAAACCCCATACATTGGATTTTCATACATTGCAATTTTCTACAAATTTCCAATAAAATATGTCAAACCTTCTACTGAATTTCACAATATTATCCATTTTTATAATTTAAACATTTTTTTTCTTTAAATGAAAATCGATAGATTTCAAGGGTACAATTGGGATTTTTTTGTCCTCAGGACTCATTGGTTGCAGACACATTCAAATTCTTTTAATGACAGGAGGCTTCTTTTGTTGTTATGTGACACGAGTCTCAATGTCAGTAGCTGTCGAGGCCATGACAAATTCAAAATCCGCCAATCCAGATTTTGAGGTAACTATAAATAAAAAAATTAAAATTTAACTTCACAGTACTCCAAACTGTATTATAGTGCACATTACTGTCTCTACATTTTACTGTAAGATGACATATATTGTCATTAGATTATTCACTTTCAATGAAAGATACAGTATTATGTTTTGCTGTAAGATTAAACATACTACTGTACCACAATACAATCAAAAGTGCTGTACATTACTGTATAGTACTGTATACCAGGTCCACCTATATACAGTACAGTATAATACATTATACAGTAGAATTATAACTATTGTCTAATGTAATATACTGTACTTTTTACTGTACTGTAATTCAATGGACGCTAAATTTCAATGTTAAGTCTTTATTTTAGTATTTTCCTTCTGCGATCTCTTTGTTCGTTTGGGTTAGAGGAGAAGAGGGGGGGGGGGGGCTTGTTATAATTGATTAATAGGGATCGTCAGCGGTAAATCAGGGGAGTATTATATTTTTCTTTAAGATTACACATTCTACTGTAACACAATACAGTCAAAAGTGCTGTAAATTACTGTATAGTACTGTATACCAGGTATAACTGTATAAAGTACAGTATAATACATTATACAGTAGAATTTTAACTATTATATAATGTAATATACTGTACTTTTTACTGTACTGTAATTCAATGGATGCTAAATTCCGAAGTATAGTCTTTATTTTGGTAGTTTTCTTCTTCTATCTCTTCGTTCGTTTGGGTTAGAGGGGGAGGGGAGGCTTGGTGTAATTAATTATTAGGGGTGGTCAGGGGTGAATCAGGTGTGTATTATGTTTTACTATAAGATTAAAAATTCTACTGCATCACAATACAGTCAAAAGTGCTGTACATTACTGTATAGTACTGTATATCAGGTTTAACGGTATATACAGTACAGTATAGTACATTATGAAGTAAAATTATATCTACTGTGTAATGTAGTATACTGTACTCTTTACTTTACTGTAATTCAATCGATGCTAAATTTCGAAGTATAGTCTTTATTTTGGTATTCTCCTTCTACTATCTCTTTGTTCGCTTGGGTTAGAGGGGAGAGGGGGGCTTGGTATAATTAATTAATAGGGATCATCAGGGGCAATTCAATAATGTTCGAAAGAAAAACTTAGGAAGAATAGGTATGAATTATAATTTACTGATAGAAAAGTCATTCAAAGAAATTAGGGGTAAATAGGGACTGCTTATTATTTATTAAAAGGAAAATCTTCTGTAAGAAAACAGTCACAAATAAAAGTTCACCTGATCACTACTTTCTACTGTACTTTTCTTTTTTATCAAATTTACCCCTTTTTTGCTCTTAAAACTTTATTTTATTTAATTTTTTTTTCTTGTGTTTTATGACTGGAACTCCATTATCTCCCTTATTAAATTATCAATCATCCCCCTCACCACTAACCAACTTACTCAGCCTTAAAACCTCTTTAATTTTCCTCTCTTTTCCATTCAGTTATCCCCTACTTTTTTCTTGTAATTTTCAGGGTTTCAGTTGGGACGAGTCCATAAAGAATTTGATCTTGAGCTCTTTCTTTTGGGGTTACGTCTGTACCCAAATTCCTGCAGGGTTGCTTGCTCAACGCTGGGGTGCCCAAAAGATGTTTGCTTTTGCGATAGGATTGTGCGGTTTTGTAACCTTATTGGTCCCAATGGCAGCCAACAATGGAAGTTGGCAGGCAGTCTGCGCTTGCAGGGTTATCGCCGGGTTGTGTCAGGGGGTTGCACCCCCAATTCTACATACCCTCCTGGCCAAGTGGGTTCCATTCCAGGAACGTGGGATGCTGTGTAAGAATTTTTTATTATTTTATTCAAAAAAGTCCTAAATTGTCACCCCCCCCCCCCGATTCCTCTCTCTTTTTGGAAGGGGTAAAATAGAAAAATTAGGGGTAACTGTATAAATTGAGGGGAAGTGGAGTTCCTAATAAACTATAATCTGAGACGTTGATCAATAATTATATCTTCACTAGGAGTACATCAAATTGAAGATAAAAATTAATGTTATAATTATTATTGATAAAAATTGCTTTTTAATTTATTCAATGTGATTGTGTATCAACATTTTTTTATGACGCTGACTATACCTGAACATTTTTCTTATTGGATTGCAATTCACATAGGTTGATACGTACCATAATTCAGGAAATTGGAATATTTTCCAAAATTTTACAACTTTAATTATTGAGAGAGTGTGGTTTTTTTCTAATTTCTTCGAGACTAATAAAAAAATATTTTTGAAGTGAAGACCTTCAAAATTATGCTCCAAATTCTACCTGATCAAATTTTATTCCTTGACTGCAAACAGCTTAATCTTATTATGTAACGCTCTACGATGATATTATTTTTAACTTTCGCATAACGTATAATTATCTTTCGTTTTATACATTTCTCAGATAAAACCAATGAAAATCATGCATAATTTTTGCCACAATGCATAATAACTTTTCCTTACCTGTACTATATTCAGAACCATGTACTATATGCTGTACAAATGATTCTTTGCTTTGTACTGTAAACTGTAGACTGTGAATGTTTTTACAGTTTGTATGACTTTATAATATTTTACAATATTTGCATAGTACTATTTTAACTGTAGTGTACTGAGTAGAGTGTATATAGTACTCCTTAGTCCATTGTATGAAATTGATTTGTTTAAAAATATTGTATGTTCTATTGTGAAAATAATTCTAATACACTAAATACAGTAAACCCGTGGGGAATTTTGATCCGGGCAGTACCAGGTCTTGATAACGTTGCGTTGCCTTATTATGTTGAATACCCGGACGAGTAAATCCTATTAGTAGGACCTGTTAGTATTTCAAAACGCTTGAAATGAATAGGGACGAACATGGCAGCCTTACATGGCCCACGCTAGGCACCCTTATCGCGAAGCTTTAACCTAAAAATTGATCAATTTTCATCGTCTGCACATTCCACGCACTCGACTCTATCGCGATTTAATTTTACACGTACTCGTTCACCTATATTAATAGAATTTCCGGAATACTTGAAGGAAAAATCCTAGGTAAAAATTTCGGATTCCGCAATTGATCCGAACTTATCCAAAATCGATCCGAATCAAGAATTTTTTCCGAATCCTGTCCGATCTGATCCGAAAAATGTACGAAAAGAGTCAAGAATATTGAGTCCGAAATCTGTCCAGTCAAAAACATAAACTCCGGAAACAGTCCGGCTCTATCCGAAAAAAGTCCGGAATTCAGAATCAGATTTTTTTTGTTAGAGTGAAAACGGAAAGTGATCCGATGAAATCCGAAATCTTTCCGTCCAAAAACATACACTCCGAAACGAGTCCACTTTCATCCGACATAAGTCCGGAGTTTAGAACCTGGAATTATTTTTGATAAATTGAGAACGGGAAGTTGTTCCGATTAGGCCCGGAATATGCCCGGTCAAAAACATCGACTCCGAAATTAGTCTGCTTCTATCCAAAATTAGTCCGGAATCCAGAACCTGAGATTTTTTCTGGTAAAGTGAAAACGGGAAGGGGTCCGATTAAGTCCGGAATCTGCCCGGTCAAAAACGTCGACTTCGAAATTAGTCCGCTTCTATCCGGGATTATTCCGGAATTCAGGACCTGATTTTTTTTTTTGTTAAAATGAAACCGGAAAGTGATCCGATTAAATCCAAAATCTGTCCGTTCAAAAACATCGACTCCGGAAATAGTCCAGCTTTATACGAAATGAGTTCAGAATTTAGAACCTGAAATTCTTTTTGTCAAAGTGGAAACGGCAAGTGGTCCGATGAAGTCCGAAATTTGTCCGGTCAAAAACATCGATTCCGGGAATAGTCCGGCTTCATCGGAAATTTGAAACCCGAAATTATTTATGGTAAACTGAAAACGGAAAGTGATCCGATGAAATCCGAAATCTTCCCGTCCAAAAACATACACTCCGAAATGAGTCCTCTTTAATCCGACAAAAGTCCGGAGTTAGGAACCTGAAACTTTTTCTTAAAGTGAAACCGGAAAGAGATCCGATTGAGTCCGAAATCTGTCCGGTCAAAAACATAAACTCCGAAATTAGTCCGACTCTATCCGAAAAAAGTCCGGAATTCAGAACCTAAGATTTTTTTGGGTAAAGTGAAAACGGAAAGTGATCCGATTGAGTCCGAAATCTGTCCGATCAAAAACATCAAGTCCGAAATTAGTCCGGCTCTATCCGAAAAAAGTCCGGAATTCAGAACCTGAGATTTTTTTTGTTAAAGTGAAAACGGAAAGTGATCCGATTAAGTCCCAAATCTGTCCGGTCAAAAACATCGACTCCGGAAATAGTCCGGCTTCATCGGAAATTCAGAACCCGAAATTATTTATTTTAAACTGAAAACGGGAAGTTGTTCCAATTAGTTCGGAATCTGCTCGGTCAAAAACATCGACTCCGAAATTAGTCTGCTTTTATCCAAAATTAGTCCGGAATTCAGAACCTGAGATATTTTTTGGTAAAGTGAAAACGGAAAGTGATCCGATTAAATCCAGAATCTGCGCGGTCAAAAACGTCGACTTTGGAATTAGTCCGGTTCTATCCCGTTGAAGTCCGAAATATGTCCGGTCAAAAACATCGACTCCGAAATTAGTTCGGCTCTATTTGAAACTAGTCCGGAATTCAGAACCTGAGATTTTTTTGTTAAAGTGAAAACGGAAAGTGGTCCGATTAAATTCGAAAACTGTCCATTCAAAAACATCGACTCCGGAAATAGTCTGGCTTCATCCGAAATTAGTCCGGAATTCAGAACCCGAAATTATTTATGGTGAAGTAGAAACGGAAAGTGATCCCATTAAATCCGAAATCTTACGTTCGAAAATATAGAGTCTGAAACGAGTTTGGCTTTATCCGAAATTAGTCCGGAGTTTAGAAACTGAAATTATTTCTGTTGAAATAAAAACGGAAGTGATCCGATCAAGTCCGGAATCTGCCCGGTCAAAAACGTCGACTCCGAAATTAGTCCGGTTCTAGCCGAAATTAGTCCGGAATTCAGAACCCGAGATTATTTTTGTTAAAATAAAAAGGGAAATTGATCCGAATAAATCCGAAATCCGTGCGTTCAAAAACATCAACTTCAGAAATAGTCCGATCCTATCCGAAATTAATCCGCGGCTCCGAGTTGTGATTCGGTAAAGTTAAAGTGAAAACGGAAAGTCGGCTGATTAAATCTGAAATTCGTCCAGTCAAAACATTTACTTCGGAAATAGACCGCATCTATTCTAAATGTATCTGCAGCTTTGAGTTGTATATCGGTAAAGTGAACACGGAAAGTGCTCCGATTAAATCATATCCGGAAGACCGTCCAAAAAACGACTATGACCGGATACAATTAAGATTAATCACATTCTTCAGACCATAGAAAAAACGAACTCGACCGGACACAATTTGGAATAATACCATCCGTTATACCGTACAAAACACGGTCTAAAACGGATTCTTTCCGGATTGATTGAATCCGTCACACCGGACAACTTTCGGATTCTATCAGATAAAAACCAGATCTAATTTTGAACTCCTTCCAACGTACAAATTGCGGACACTTTTGGATAGAATCCGGAGGAAAAAGCCGGATCAATTTTCGGACATATTTCGAAATCCGAAATTCGTCCGAAGTTTTCAGCAAGGATCGCACTCAAGCGAGGGGCTTTTCACTCCGGATTCCTTGGAACCGAAACGCGCATCGCTGGACAAAGTAACACGATGTCAGACAGAATCCGTCAAATGCATGCAAAATTTTACGGAATCCCGACGAAACTCCTCGAACCT
>WSXT02162260.1:0-10032 GCA_011762715.2 Neuroterus valhalla | reverse complement strand
GAGATTTTAAAAAATATGATTCTCTCTAATATTTATTTATTGTTTGTTCACAACTGAAAAGGTAGAGCAAAGTTAAATATTTCAGAAAAAAAACACAACTTTCTAGCACCTATCTAAGAGAAAATGGTTATAAACAATAATAAATTGTTTAAATAGCATGTTTGTTAACTGGCATTAATTATCACCTCACTATAAGTGAAAAGTTGATAAAGAGCTTGATAGTTTAGAAAAAAACCGCAACATTTTAGCACTAGTCTAAGAGAAGATAGGTATTAACAATAATAATTTGTTTAAACAATTATTTTTGTTAAATAAAATGAAATATTAACTCAAGAAGTTTAAAATTAAGAAAAAACCGCAAGTTCCTATCATCAAGCAAAGAAAATATTAGTAGCAATGGTAATAAATTGTTTAAATAATTTGTTTTTTAACATTAAATTATTACCACTCTACTCTAATTGAAAGGTGATAAAAGGTCAAAATTTTTGGAAAATTTTGTTAAATTAAATTGAATATCACCCACTCCAATCGAAAAGTGGACAAATAATTGTAAATTTCAGAAAAAACCGCAACTTTGTAGCATTATTCTAAGGGAATATTGTTATGAATAATAACAAATTGTTTAGACAATTTTTTTTGTCAACTTTAATTGATTCTTTACTCGCTCTAACTGAAACGTTGAAAAAAGTTGAAAAATTCAGAAAAAACCTTAACTTTCTAACTCTTTTCTAAGAGAAAGTTGCTAAAAACAATAATAAATTGTTTAAACAATTTGAATAACAATTTGAAACAATCTGCGTTCAAAAACCGCAAAAAATAATAATTAGAGCCAAAAACTCGAAAACCCACATTTTTTCACTTATGGGGGTTTTTTGGGACCCTATAAAACAGACTTATGGGTGTGATATTTGAAAACTAATATTTTATTCGCATTCTGTGACCAACTGTGAAGAGAAATGGGGCATTTCGAACTCGATTCATCCAATCTTGATATTTCTGAATCAAATTTACAAAAACGTCTCTTTTTCTTATGGGAAATACGTGTTAAACTTCACGGGGCTTGCGGCACCTCTAAATATTTTTTTCTTTCAAAACAAAAAATTTGCATTTATTTTTTTGTGGATTCGAACAAATTTCCGGGCGTTTTGCATGAAAATTCGGAAAAATTTTTTTTGGACCACCCTAGTGTGCAATCATAGTAAAATAATAACCCAATGTAGTCTGAACACTTTATTTCGTTCTAAAAGAAGAAAAAATTAGTAATTCTCACTCTGACAGCATTAAAAAAAAAGATTTTGTCGCGGGACGCGGAACAATTGGCGCCTCGAACGGCGCGCTCGGTGGATGGGGCTTACGCTACAAATGCGGCTGTTCATACTTATTTGTTTGTACTTATACGGAAAGTTTCTAATGCATAGATATGACAAATAAGTAAATTTCTTTATAAAAAATGTTTATAACAATAACAAATAATCTTTTATGGTACTCTTATGTGTAATATTCTTGTTCTTCGGATGAAAATAATTATGCGACAGAAAAGAAAATTTTTTGGAGCATTAAGTTCACAATCAAAAATTGATTATCTATATTTTTACAACGAAATTTAAAGTTGAATAACAAATAATTAAATAAAAAATTCAAGAAACGTGTAAATCTACCTCGAAGTCCGATCCTTCATGAGCACTTAAAGGAGAAAATCTCTGATCCGTTGAAAATTGAGGTGTCGGCTGATTTCCGTCACAAAAAAGTGCTTTCTCCCTACTGTGCGCCGTTCAATGCGACAATATTGTTACGCGGCGCCCGCGACAAAAACTTTTTTTTAATACTGTCAGAGTAAGAATTACCAATTTTTTCTTCTTTGAAAACGGGAGAAAGTGTTCATACCACATTGTGGTAAAATTTCACTACGATCAGAGGCCTAAAAGTTATAAATAATCGAATTTGTTTAAATAATTGTTATGAAAAAATTATAATTTTTGAAATGAAATTCAGAAAAAGATCTTATTAGAAAGAGAAAACTCTTGAAAACTGTCATACCAAATATCATTCGATTATTGCAAACGAGTCGTTAGTTATTAATTTTTCTATTAGAAGTTGCAAAAATCATTATTTTTAAAAATAATAAAAACTGAGGAGTCTTTTGAAAAATAGTTTGGAGATTTTCCTGTAATGCTATAATGTACAAATTTTTCCAATTGTTGTCACTCTTCAAAAAATCACAAAAATTTCATGGGCATAGTTGACGTGGCCTGACTCAATAGCAAGCAATCAATATTGTGAAACGAAGAAAATGGAAGGTCAGCACGAAAATAGAAAGTGAAACAGAAAGTGATAAATGGGGTTGATAAAGTAGAATGGGGCTTTAACGATATATAATAAAAATTGAAATTTTGTAAGAGGTTTGTTAGCATCAGGAAATAAATTGTTTTCATATCTCAGATTAATTGTGTTTGGTACTTCATTGATAAAAAAGTTTTCAACTATTTTTCTACGAGCCCTGTTGTTCTCTAATGATAGAATTTCAAAATCATCTGTATCAAAGTTGTGACCAGCATCAAAATAGTGTTTGGTGAGAGAAGTATGAACGGCTTTTTAAGGATAAGAAATAGAATATCTATGTTTGCAACTAGGGGTCTCTATTGGTCTTCCAGTCTCACCTACATAAGGAAGGGGGCAGACAGCACAATTGTATTTATAGACAGCTCCCGTTGATTTGTTTTCGGGAAATGGATCTTTAAGATTGTTAAAAAATTTTGAGAAGCTCTGAGTTGGTTTGTAAATGATCTTGATTTTTTGTTTCTTTAGGACTTGCTTGATTTTTTCCGATAAACCTTTCATGTATGTGCAAACTGTGAAGGCAACAAGAGAAACTTTCTTACATTCTCATCATGCATGATTGAGAAAGTATAAGAATCGTCTGTAATTTCACATCTTGAATTTTCAACGGATCTCCACGTTTCGAGACCCCTGAAGGCGAAAATTAGGTTTTGGCGACGGTGTCTGTTTGTTGGTCTGTATGTCCGTCCGTCCGGCCGTCCGTAAACACGATTATTCACGAAAAAATGGACGGATCAAATCGGCCTTTGACACACTTGTTGATTGGTGCAAAAGAAAGGACGAGTTCGTTCGCCAGATATTTTGGATGAAAAATGAAGAGGAGGAGCATTTTGAAAATTTTTTTGGACTTTTTTTCCAAGACTTGAAAATTGTAAGTATGGCTTCTTAAAGGGCATCAAGATCGGAACAATTTATCCAAATGATTTTTTTTTTAAACGAATTTGTCAGAGTTGTGGCATTTTCAAAATTCCAAAATATAAAAGAAAATGAGAATTTTCAGCCAAATAACACATGAATAAAAAGAAAGTGAGAGGGAAAAAATGTTTCTTCTTGGGAGCCCTACAAGATTCTGAATACAACATTTTGAATTTTTTCGAAAAATTGAAAATTCCAAATTTGATCGCGCAAAAAATAATCAAAAATATTTTGTGAACTCGATAACTTTCGAAAAAGTGATCACATTCGATCGTGCTTTGGAAGCCATTTCGAAGGACCAAAGAGACAAGACGAGTTCTTTAACCAGCTATTTTGGGTCAAAAAAAGGAGAGGGGGAGAATTTTGAAATTTTTTTCAATTTTTTTGCCAAGACTAAAAAATTGTAAGTATGTCTCCTTGTAGTACATAAAAAGTGAAACAATTTATCCAAATGATTTTTTTTTATGAAAACAAAATTGTCAGAGTTGTGTCATTTTCCAAATTCAGAAATAGAAATCAAAATGAGAATTTTCAGCCAAATAACCATAGAGATATTATAGATAGAGGAGACAAGCCAGCACGCAACGCGGCATCGGAGAAAAAACAGACAGAAGGATGGGACGAAAAGAGACAGAGAGAGCCGTGGGTTACTGCTGTCTCTCTCTAACACATGCGCTATAGACAGAGATAGGCTAGACCCAATAATTTTTGCTATAGTTTACCTGCGGACATTGCCATTTACACGAGAGCCTGTGGCTTGTCTCCTCTATCTATAATATCTCTATGCAAATAACACATGATTAAAAAGAAAGTCAGAGTGGAAAAATGTTTCTTCTGGGGAGTCCTACAAGATCATCAATACGACTTTTTGAATTATCACGAAAATTCCACTGAAAAAATTTGAAAATCAAACTTTTACTGTACAGTACATGTTTGAAAATCGAAATTTTTATTACATTCTTATCAATTCTGATTTAGAAAGTATAAGCATCACCCAAAATTCCACACCTTTGATTTTCAACAGATCTCTACGTTCGCAAGTACCCCCTGAAACCGAAAATCCTGTTTTGGCGATGGTGTCTGTCTGTATGTCCGTCCGTCTGTAAACATGATAACTCACTAAAAAATGAGCGAATCAAATCGGTCTTTGATACACTTGTTTTTTTTTTAAATAAACAGCGCATTCGATTTCTCTTGTGGAGGTATCTATGAAAATAAACTTACATGTAAAAACTTCCGTCGAAAGTCGAGCGTGAAGCGCGAGTGCCACGATGAGAATGTGTACCCAAAGGCCAACAGAGCTTTGAGGAATGTAATCTTCATCTATACCTTATTACGTTATAAATTAAGAATATGAGATTGCATTGGTTACCTGAGATCTAAAAGAAGTTGATTTGTTCAATACACTTTCAAATCTGCATAATTATTGAAATGAACAAAAGCAAAAGCATTTTGAATGCGAGACACAAATACCCAAATGCGCAGCGCGATGTTTGAAATGTAAGAGTTTGAAGCGCGCGTCTAATACATTGCCGAGCGCGAAGCGCGAAATCCGGCGGACGCGCGCCCTAGGCGCGCTGAAACTTGCGACCGAAGCAAACTGCGCGCGAGGCGCGCGACGAGAAAGTGCCCGCGAAGGGGGCAGATTTTTATTTTTATTTTTATTAGATTTAGAAACAAATTCAATATTACATAATCGGAAAGTTTCTTTTTTCAAACAATAAATATTAAGTAGGCTTGGAAGCCATTATTTTTTAAGGTATCTCTGATTGAACTTATGTTTTTTATTCTAAAATCTTTATTTCCATGACTTGCTTCATTATTAGACTCCAAAAAGGTCGAGGCCAAACGTACAAGAGTTTAGGAATGCCATTATCTTGTACCACGCAGAAACATGTTTAAAATGTAACGTATTTTCCTCAAATTTTTTACAATAAAACGATATTTGGCTGTTACACAGTAGAATGTTTCATGTTCCTTTATTCAATCCCACAAGGAAATCGTGGTCAGATGAAGGAAATGAAAAGAAGGAAGTGGAGAGAAAAGTCCTCCCATAAAACTGAGTAAGAAGTATACAATATAAATTGGTTGGATGTATTTTGCAAGGAGTTGCATTCTTATTTCTCTGAGGACCTTTTCCTAGCGGCGATTGCAGCTTCTGGACTGCCCTCCATTTCCGGCTTCTTCCAGCAACTATGTTTGAACGTTACAGGGCAATTTCATCCCACAAAAATTACATTTCACGTACATTCAGGTTCAAATAGTCGTACTCTGCAGTTTGCCGATTTCGCCGTTCCTACACTTTCTTCTACAAAAACAAAGGTGTATAGTACGACGAGATGCATACACGATGTTAGAGGGGCGTTTACACGAAGTGGCATCAAGGAGCAACTCCATTTTCTCCAAGACAGGCTCATTCGTAAACGGTGCTTCGACGCCTTCGCGAAAATAGCGGTCTGCAAAAAGAGAAAAAATGTAGCTGCAAGAAATACAGTTGGATGAGAGAAAGAACTGAGCGGAATTTATTTTATAGAATTTCAGTGTCGGGCGAGATTACATTTTTAGGAGAAGATAATGTTGCATGTAGTGAAAAACAGATAATCATTATTCCTGCATACCATCCAAAAACATGTACGCAATTGTTAAAGAAAAAATTTTTTGTTCGGGAAGTTTCGCTTAAATTCATGATCAACGACAAAATTTTTCTATCAATGAAATAATTGATAGTTATCTGAGTATTGTACTAACCCTACTATCTGCTTTATCATTCCTTCAATTCTTCTAGCTTAGGTACCATGTACTGTATTTTTCCTCATCAAGCTTTCATATTTTTCAGAACCTATATTGTATGTTTGTTTCGTGAAAAATATATCTCTGTTGTTCGGAATACGCCTCTTCAAAAAATGTGCGTACATTTTCAGAACTGCTAATAATTAGCTTGAGAAATCTCTCCTTTAATTGCGCATGAGAAGCACTGAAATGCATATCATCCAATGACAAGTTATGAAAAAGTTTGTTGAACCACATTTCCCACAAGTAAAACTATAAATTTATTATTATTCTATTCAGCACTTCTTCTTGTATTTGGTAGAAGCATAAACTTTTTACTCAAAACTCACTAAAATTTAAAGCTATGTTACAACATAACCCTATGAAAAATGTAGCTCTATTTTATACCTTGTTCCTCATTTCAAATAAATTGAGTTTTTCACAAGTTTATTACAGTTGCATGAAATTCGCCTGGAGTTTCTCAGCACCTGTTTCATGTGCCACACGTGTTTTATACACAGAAATAAATTCATACATGACAAATATTTTATATTTCAGAATGAATAGCGCATCTCCTTATCCTTCAAAAAGCAGAGATAGACCCAGGTGACTTTGAATCATTTCGGTTTTCTCAATTTTTGCTTTTTTGATACCCCTTGAGTCGAGGAAAATGTTTTCAACGATTATGTCTCTCTGTCTGTCTGTTGCTGGTCGGTTTTTCTGTCTGCCCCTCTTTCGGACTGTCTTCCCGCCTGTGTGCCTGGATGTCTGAATGTCAGATTATCTGTCTGCTCGCATATCTATCTTTTTGAGTGTCCGTCTGTCCGTCTTTTCGTCCGTCTATCTGTCTGTCCGTCTGTCCATCTGTACGCCTATTTGTCCATCTGTCTGTCTGTCCACCCGTCTGTCCATCTGTATGTATGTCTTCCCGTCTGTCTGCATGCATGTCTGAGCGTCTGCCTGTCTGCCCGCATGTATGTCCGTATGTCTGCCTGTCTGTCCGCCTGCCTGTCTATCCGTTGTCTGTCTATCTGCGTGTCCTTCTATCTGTATATCTGTCGGTATGTCCGCCTGTCTGTCCATCTTTCTGCCCGTCTGTCTGTCCGTCCATATGTCTGTCTGTCCGCATTTCTATTCGTCTGCTCGTCCGTCTATTTATCGATATATCCGACTGACGGTCTGTCCGTCTTTCTGTATGTATGGCTATCTGCCCGTCCGTCCGTCTGTCCGTACGCATGTCCGTAAGTCTGTCCTTATGTCTGTCTGTCCATCTCTTCGTCTGTTTGTCTATCCCTCCGTATGTATGTCCGTCTGTGTGCCTGTCTGACTGACTGTCTGTCCGTCTTCCTGTCTATATGTATGTCTGTCCGTCTTCCTTTCCGCCTCCATGTCCGCCTGTCTTTCCTTCTGTCTGTCTGTCTGCTCGTCTGTATGTCTGTCCATCTGTATGTCCGTCTGTCTTTCTGTCCGTCTGCCCGCCTGTCTGTCTGCTTACGGATCTGCCTTTCTGTTTGTCTGTTTGTCTTTATTTCTGTATGTATTTCTATCTTTCTGCGGTCTGATGGCAACGTTACTTTCCAACGAATCTTCCGATTCAAATCCTCTTTCGCACACTGTTCCTCGTTTCACGAACACTGGTCAAGTCCATTACCAAGCCTCCTGCTGACATTATTTATGATTTCGGTCATGATAAATGAAATAGACGAAAGTAAAAATTCTGTTTTATTCAGGAAACCATGCGTATAAAAATACGATTCATAATGTATTCTTTGATGGAGGGAAATGAATTTGGGAACTGTCGAGCGAACAGTGGTTCAAAATCCCAAAAAGCTGGCCAAAAATCAGAATCTCGATATTTCACTTCGTTCGAATACTCATATTAGGTTTTTAAGGTCGCTGATTTCGAAAATGATGTCGGAAATTCAAAATTGAGAATGGCGGACCGAAAATGGCGGACATTTTCCTGAATCTTCCTATGCATCTACTTGAAAATGAGTATTGAGGGGTTTTTGGGGACGCTGATTTTGGAAATAAAGTCAAAGATCCAAAATTCATTTTTCTAAATTTTGTCATTAATTTACTTGAAAATGAGTATTAGGGGTTTTTATGGTCGTTGATTTCGAAAGTCAAGTCAGAAATCCAAGATTCGTCATGGCGGACCCGAAATGGCAGGCATTTTCCTAAAAAAACTACTTTTCTTGAAATAAGGCAGCACGCGGCAGCAAGTGAGAACGGTTTCGAAAAGTCGACACTTTTTGGCGATAGAAATTACAAATTTCGACACAGGAACTCGCAGGAAAAAAAGAATGCTCTAAGTGAACTTGTAAATCGGGTACAAAAGAAGATAAATTTTTCCCCTTCAATACAGTGCGCACATCGTGAGCATCATTGTGAATGGTACATTATTCATCATTTATTCCTAATTTACGTACCTTCACGAGCATATTCCATGTCGCACATACTTTGGGCCAGATTTTTGGGATTCTGCACCTTCATAGAGCGTGAGTCGTGAGTATCATGATGATAGTGATATCTTACTTGATTTTGAAGCATATAAATAATTAGGTTAGGTAACCAGAAGTGAGCGCACGGTATGAAAATCATCCCACTCGCCGCGAATGCGCTCAAATTTCGCGCAAATTACGACGCACGCCCAATCTATACTAATATAACTATTTTCTGACGTAACTTGCGTCTTTTTACATGGCTTCGTCTCTTCTGTTTGTCCTCATTCTCCTTATATCATCTTTTAAATCTCTTGAGCCGTATTAACTTTGTTTTCCCTATAAAATTATGTGTTGACATTCTCCTCTTGCTCTCCTCACAAAAATCGAAGATGGATATGAACTTAGTTACGGCTCAAAGAATGCTTTTCACGACAAGGAGAAAACGTCAAAGGATGTCTTGTGGAGTTATATTCACAAATGATTGGGTTGCTACCAGGTTTAAAAAACAGAAAATAGAAACATTTAAATAGACTTCTGAGTGCAAAAGCTGAAATGCTAAGCTCGCAAAAGCTCTAATGAAGTTATTTTCTCTGATCATTCCGGAATGAAGAGAGCTTCTGTTTAATTAACTGTCTTTCGAATGCAAGAAATTAAATGTGTAAGAGCAAGAACTAGATAAAATGTATTTTGAACGTTATACGAGACGCTATAAATCAAAATCTAGACTATAATAAAAAATAATACAGTTGAAAATCAGAGGAATGGATTTTACTATTCTCTTGAATCAGCTGATCGTTAAAATTGGGGGGAAAATGGAGCGAGAATAATTAAAAGAGAATATAGTCGTGGGTGAAGCGAAATCTCCAAGTTTCTCAACATCCTAGCTAGTCACCTTTAATTTTTAGATACGCTAGGTGGATATAGAGCTACGTACGAGCTTGAGTTTGCATCAAAAATATTTAAATGTTATGCAAATGCGATTAACAACGGTTCTCGCTAAAATCCGCATAGGAGAAGGAGGTGTAGAATATCACGGAGTGTTATTCTAATACAACAGAACATTTTCAGGACTTCAGCCTATTTCTCGCAACAGTCATTTGGAACAAACTGTCTAAGTTATGTGAAAAAATTTTATTGAACAAACGTTACCCCAAAAAAACTTTCCAAAGGGAAATTTGGGAAGGTGAGAGAAATTTCGTAATACTGTAATCCAAAAAAGACACAGATCCTTCGCGTACACTCAGTTGAGAATTATCTTCAAAGATATGCTGGAAGATATTGATATTTTCATAAATCATAAAAAGGAGACAACAATAAATAGATAATATTTGAACTGTTTTTCTTCTTGAACTGGATTGAATTTAATGCCGTTGATCGTTGACGCTGAAAATTATTTGCATACTTCGTTAGAAAGAATACAACTTTTGTCTTTCTTCTCTAGTTACAATTGACACTTTCGAAAGAATGATCATATTGGATTGCCCTTAGGCACACATTTTGAGGGACCGAAAAGACAGGATGAGTCCGTTAACCAGCTATTTTGGATGAAAAATAAAAGGGGGGG
>WSXT02162249.1:0-10032 GCA_011762715.2 Neuroterus valhalla | reverse complement strand
ATAGAACCTAACTGAATCAAACGTTACTATCCAAACTAATAACCTTTTCTTTTTACAGACCCTAAGAAGATATAAGAGTGACCAAAGAACTTGGAAAGCGTGACACGGGATGGACGGTTGGACTCTTAATCATGACAAGCCAAAATGAGCGGCTTAATTTCTTTTCTTAAAGTGTTTTTTTTTGTTTGTTTGTCAATACTCAATTTGAGCGGATCGCTGAAGGAGGGAGGGAGTGTTGGGACTTCGACTCCTTCAGCTGTGCCTACCGAGGGCACTGTTGTATGTTGATACAGCACTAGCGAGTGCGAGGGCCCTATTCGCTCTAGTCTACGCCGATTCAGTCTGTCGCGTTTACGCTCTTAGAGTAGATGAGTTAGAAGTAAAGTGAATAAATCTAGTTGAAGCAAACCTAACAAAGTGTAGTTCTCATTGTTAATACGATCCCAAGGAAATCCAAGAATATTCAATGACATTATATATTATTATTATTATGTTATTGTATGATATAGTGTAATATCCCCCCAGACTCGTTTTGAATTCTAGTTCAATGTGTGCGTTTTCGGGTTTTCTTTGAGTGTTTTGTGCGGGCTGGCGGCCCGGTTAAAATGGCCGTGTCGAGTTGCGTCGTCGGTTATAAGCCTTCCGCCATCTTAGGGTAAGCTAACTTTGTAGACCTTATGGAATCAAATTAGAGTTAAGCTTTTGTTGTGTAATGGATTTCGAAACTTTCTTAGAAGGAGAATACGCTTCGTTTCAATTTTTTTTTGAAGATTTCCGCCAAGAGATATGGCTATGTAAAGTTATTTGTTTTAAATAAACCATTCTACTCTTTTTTCATTCTATAGTAAAATTCAGTGCATTACTTATTTGTAGCGTTTCGCCCCCACTTTATCCCTCTTCCGCTGGGCTAGGGACAAAACCAGGATTTCCTTTTTTCTGGGATTTGAATATTTACCGTTAAATATTTTACGGATTGACACCAAAGCGGTGTCTGGCGTTCAACACCATGACAAAGGAATAAGGTAATTAAAGGTTATCATCCTTTCTTTCTTTTTTTCCCGTTGGTCGCTCCGAAACTTTTGTGACACTTTTCCGGGCTCAGGTCCCAATGAGTTGGGAAAAGTCGTTATAAATTTGCCGTTGGCAATCACAGCAGGAAGCATCCTTTCTGACACGCTTGGCGTCGGGTGAGGAGTCAGGATCCAGGTAGGCGCCATGTTTTATTAAGTGTCCGTATTTGGTTCTGAGATGACTTTGGAGCGAGCATGGGCGCTCTGGCCTTTCGCCATTTTTGAGGATGTTTTGTTTGCAAAAAACCTTTTCAAAAGTTTTCCTCCTTTTGGGTTAACCATACTTGAACTTCTTTTTTGAAGAAGCATTGTTATCTATGTCAAAAATAAGATTATTTTCGTACTCGATAAAAACAATATGTCATTAACATTTTTTCAAATGGTATAGGAATATAGGGAACCAATCTTCTTAAATAATCAATTGGAGCCGACCATCTTTTATTGTGGAATTGCTATTCACCTAGGAGAAACCTATGTTAACTTTTTCAAGTGTTTTGTTACGTCTCAGTAACTTATAATTACTTCTAGCCATAAAGATATGTAATGATAAACAAAACTGACTGTATAGAATCATCGAATATTAGGAAATGTGAAATAGACTTGGCCGACTCGATTCCCCTTCATTTACATATTTACGACCAGTGACGTTCTGCCACAGAGAAACGAACCGGCGTTCCAGCACCATACAATAACGCCGCGGCGATTCCCACCCGGGACAAATCGCAAGGGTGAAAAACCCAAGTATAAATAGTACCACTCCAGATCCAGGAGAGCAGTAGTTCTTGAGCAGTTCTTCCTAACTGGCAGTCTTCAATTTGCGGTGTTAGTTCAGAGTTCTCGGGTCCTTTTCAATCAACAACACTGTCCAAATCTCAGTAGAGGTATTTCAGTTTTAATACCAGTTCAAGTTCGAACCAAAGGATTACTCTTCACCTGATTGAAATCTTCAATCTCTGGTATCCAGCCTCCATCATAGAACTGCACCTCTGCGTTCTCAAAATAGAACCTCCTGCTGGAACGAGACATCTGTTACCAGGGGATTCCGGAAGCTTCATGCAGATATCTGTGAAACTCGAACGGTGGCGAGTTATTCATTTGGTTTGATCTCGTCCCAAGTTCATATTACGGACTTAGAACGAGGAAATAAACTAATTGGTTATTGTCATCAGGACATAACAGTCTGTGACATTTTCTGTACATGAAAAATCACTTCGTTCAATTATCCTACATTATTTTGGTGACCATGTAAAAATATAATAGATAATCATTGGCTCAGAAAAATAATTTCATTTAGATTATTTTCGTACTCGATAATAAGAAGCATTCTTTTTAAAAAAGAGGAAAAAATATAGTTAATACAAACATTATTTCCTCAAAAAATCATTTCAATTATACTATTTTCATTGTAGATGACAAGAAGCATTCTTCTTGAAAAAAGGAAGGAAAAACGACATGCGCATGCCATGAAATAAATGATCCTATTCGAACAACCTTCTTCTTCGTAGAATTGCTATTCATATAGAAGAAACCCTCGACAATTATGAGATTATTTTGGTAGTTATCTTCTGGCCTCAATGGAGCCAGAGCCTACACAATGCCCCTGTTAAGCTTACAAGTTCATCTTCTTGCGCTTGTAGGCGAGCCAAATGTCCTTCTCGAAAGGAGCGCCTCGGGACTTCTCAGTCGACCGGGATTTTTATTGATCAATCAATTTGTGATGGATTTCTATGTAATTGCTATGAACTTTAGATTTCTAGTTTTGTCAAAATATTCATCTTTGAGAATTAGCATTCTCAAGAGATACAATAATATTTCCAGTCTGAAGTTGTCGTTGACTGTTGTCATTATTTGCGTAAATCTTACATACCCAGATGTTAATTTTATAAAGGACTCAACATTCTCTTCCGTTTTTCTTCGATTTATAAATTCTACACAGAATCGAGAGAACAAACCAACGCAAGGAATTGAAAGTAGAATTACTTATCACGTGAACAAGTCATGTTGAAAATAAAGCGATGATTTAGCCAGATACTTATTGAAAAATCTAATTAATTGAATCGAATAAAGACTCTTTAAGAAGTCTAATTTATGAGAAGCTCTCATTAAGAGAACCTACCGTGTGGGGATGGTGTCCAACATTCAAAGCAATCTAATTTGAGCAAAACAATGCTTAAATGATGGAATGCAGTATCAAGTAAGACTTGGCGACAGTAGACAAATAACCAATTTATTTCAATTATACTAGTAGATGTTTCGTTTTTAATCAAAGAGTAAACAATTACGCAGGTGCTATGTTTCAATCTATCAAAAATTGTTTATTACTATGTTAACACTAAACATTGAGAATAATATTTCTCACTTTTTCATAACAATTCAAATGTTGAGCCACTTTTTACATCAATGAAACGTGGTTTTTACGTGATCCTGAATTGTAAGCGTCGCTTCGGTAAGTTTATAGGTTATGTTTTAAATTTACAAATATTTTACACTAGCTTCAAGGCGTGAAGCGAAAACTTGTTCTTTAAATAACTATACAGATCAGTAGATCAAAACATAACACCTACGTGAGTACTTTGAATAAACTGGCTGAACTCATTTTCTACAACGAAAATTGGTCTCATTTTCAGTGGCAAGTTTCGAAACCAATCTAAGTCACAGATTGAAGAATAAAATTGGAACATATTTCTAGTCCGTTTCTATTTTGATCCGTGAGTATTCGTGTGCCGATGAGTTTGATGAAATTTATCGTTTTACGGTCAGAATGGACAGAACTAACCTCGGGACTCATGTTTGGTTAACTAGACGTAAAGTTCCGCTTGATGTCAAACCTCAAAATGGAGCAGAACGTTTGTTTTGTATCCTTTAAAATTTTGGTTGGGTAAAGTCATAATAAATTGTCTGAAAGGTTTGGGGTTTTTAACAACACTTGTTCTTCTACCTTCCTTATACATATATTGACTTTTCGGACGTTTAAGGACAGCAAACAAAATAATAAGTTCTCAACATCAACTAACAAGTATCCATAAAAAAAAGAATTAAATAAAAATGGTGAGGATACTGCTTAAGTTTACACCGAGATTATTTTCTTATGAAGGTAATAATATGAAGCCATAATTTATAAAAACAGTTTGAAAAGAAACAAAAATAGTTCATATGAGCGAATAGCATAAAATCGAGTTGAAATTTGAAAAATACAAGTTATGAGTGCTCTCGTAAATCGAACACATTTTGAAAAATATTTACAACATATGAATTTCTTCCAAATTACAAGGAAGTGTTGAAAACTGCACGACTTATGAAAGCATTTTTTATTTGTACTCGCAGCTTTCTTCCGATCTAGTGACATCCGATTCAATCCCTTTTTATCACATTTCGTGGATGTACTCGATTAAACGATTCAATTGCGCCAATGAAGGCATTTATACTCAAGAGTGAAAATCTCTCTATAGCAATTTTGAAAAGCAATTTATTATGTGCATATGAAGAAATAAGAATAGATGAATAAAAACTGAAATTTTACAGTATGGAAAAAGAAGTTTTCTGTGATACACTTATAAGTATAAAATTCCAAAAGTACGTTTCTCTCAATGGTTTACACGAGAGATGTAAAAAGATTTATAAACATTTTTTTTAGTGTGGGAGGAGGAACATTCGAAATAGACCTTATCTAGTGAAATTTAAAACTGCATATTTCCTGAGAAAAATCGGAAAATGTGATGAAGCCTCCTTTAAACTTTTCAAAATGTGCAAAATATGTATATCTGATAGAATAAAATAATGTGGAAAACGTCTCTACCTAGGGTAGCACAGCTGATTTTTGAATATTAGACAGCCGGACTTCAAAAAATAGGATAAAGCAGGGCATAGGCAAAAAAACAATCCTCTTCTTCTCAAAATTACTCAATTTCAACGTTATTTTCCTTTATATACATACTATAAAAAGCTTCCGCACGCTTCGAATTCCTTTGATTTCAAATGGAAAAATTGAATTTTCGAAGAAAATTGAAACATTTCAACGAAAATAATACATTTGTAAAACGAGAGGATGAATTTTCTTCCCTAATGTTCAGCCAAAGAGATTAATTTTAAACAGTATAATGAATATTTCAAACAAAAGATCAATTTTCAACCAACTCATTCACCTTTCCACCACGTAATAAAATTTTTTTTAACAAGCAGGATTATTCAATCCAGAAAACCAGAAGTTCATCCGAATTCTTGAATCTTCAACGCGGGAATAGGCATTGTTTACAAAAGTCAAAGAAGTAAAGAGAAATAAGGATCTGACAAAAAGGAGAGTGACTGGATTTTCGGTTAAAAAAATATATTAGTCAGGAAACAAAATCGGTAGACAATCGATCCTTCTCTTCTTGGAATTATATTCTTCTAGACCCCCACAAGCGATCTATCAATATTTTTTTAAATACAGAATGCCTGAACTCTGCAATTGATATTAATTACTTTATATAACAAAAAATTAATTTGAAAGGTAAATAATAGTCATTATACTAACAAGAACACGTGTTTCAAACATAACCTACGAACCACATACAATTTTCCAGAAAAACGGCACAAAATGGAATTTCAATCAATCATTTATGAATTTTAGTCGTTAAAAAAAAACTGCTATGCCTAGCAAGGTTAGCAAGGTTTTAGCATTATGGATAGAATGAAATATCGAAAACCTATGAGCAAGAACAAATAAACGGTTAAGCTCCAAAATGGAACGTCGTCGACGCTTACGTTTTGTTTTACATACCTTACTAATTGTCACAAGAAACTTTTCTTCATTTTTGGCTTCATCACTTCCAAAGACTTACCAAGTTATTAGCCCGGCAGCACGCTTCTATGATTACGCCAGGTCTTCAACCAGCCATCGCCAAAAGACAACAATAATAATGGATAAATGGACAAAACGAATAAACGGGAATAACCCAGAGATACAAAATCTATGATCACCAAATCATACTCAATTTACAACGCACAACCGCAGCGCCACGGCGTCCAGCAGGACTAGAAAATACCTATTCCATAAGTGACGTCAGTTCGAAAGATGGCCGTTTTCTGAAGTAGATTACAATGCAAGGATCGGTCAACTAGGAAGCTTAAAACAGTCCCAGTTATCACAAAAATGTAATCACTCTTCCCGAGAATTCTTTTTAAGATTCTTCTTCTTCCCCCATATTTTGTTATTTTTAACTCTTTCCGTTTGCTTGGAAATTATACTGTTTGGTAACTGGTAAGAAATTTAATTATTTTTCGTAAATTTTTGGTTGAATCATCAACTATCACGTTCTTCATTGACTGTTTTGTACGAAATGCCTCTTAGCTTAGAAGATTTAACAATTCGATTGGAAATAAAATTTTTCTCTCAAAAAAGAGTTAACTATTTGGTTTGAAAATGAAGTTTTCTGAAATTAACATTTATGGTAGACAATTATTTCTTTTGTCAAGAAATTAATCTTTCTGGTAGAAAATTCATATTTGTTGTTGAGAATAATAATAATAGTAATCATAATAAAAATAAATCATGTTCAAGTTGCCAACCAAAAAAAATGTACAAAAGAATATAGTAGTACCAATAAACACCTAAAATAAAAATCTTTAAAATTATATCTTTTTTCTTGACAATTATTGATATATTTCATTAAGGATTCAACTACATTGCTGGAAATGCTTCTTCTTTCGTAATATCCAACTGTTCCAAAATTCTTTTTTTACCAATGAGTTTAACTAGTTGATAGTTATAATTTCTGTTGAATTTGACTAGTGTAAGAAACTATAGATTTAATGCTTTCACGATGATCCATTATAATGGAATAAGGTTATTTCGGGGTTCGATCGTGTACAAAACTACAAAAAACGATCGAAACCCAAAATAACCTTATTCGATCAGTGTAAGAAACTCTTTTTTCTGTCAGAAAGTAATATTTAAAGTGATTTGAGTATTATATTTTTTATTCGGAAAGTTGAAATTGAAGTATCTTATTCGAGTATTGAAAATTTATTTTCAATGGTAGAAAAGTCACCTTTTCAAGTTACAAACAAACTTCTTTATCAAAATTTCGTCTTCTCAGTTTGAAAATTTATGCATTTTGTAGAAAAAACATATTTTTGTTTTAGGTGCGTAAAGAAATCATGGATTTCGTTGAAAATTTATGTTTTTGGTTGAAGGTTTATATATTCACAAAAAATTCGCCTTCAGTGATTGAACAAAACGGGTTGAAAATCCGTATTCATTGTTTGGAATAAACGTGCTAAAAATAAGTTTTTTTTTTACGGATTAATTTACGAAACTGAAATTTGACGATTTTATTTTCTATTGAAAATGGATCTTTTTCTGCTGAAAATTTGATTATTTTATTAAAAATTCATCTTTCTTGATCAAAAATTAACTTTCTTTTTGGAGCATTTTGTACGGTATTGATTATTTTTCGGGATACATACAATGGTAAGTTTTCATTAGCTTCAAATTTATTCAACTCCAATTTAAGAAATTAAATTTCTAACAAAATAGATGAATATCAACAAGGAAGAAATATTTTCCAAACAAGAGAATGAATTTTCTACCGTAAAAGAGTAATTTTCAACCAAACAGTGGAACAGTGTTTTCAAAATTTCTACGTGGAGAGGAATTTTCAACTATAATGACAAATCATCTGAGAAAAAGAACAATTTTTGGCCAAAAAAAGAGTGATTGAATTTGAAGTTGTAGAAAAAAATTTTACAGGAACGAATTGGAAACAAAATAGTTGCAAATCGAAACAAAGAAATCGAATTATTTTTACCTGAATATGATTGATTTTTACCGACACTGGAATAATTAAATTTTCAGTTTAAAAATTATTTTCAACATGAAAAATAAAGTGTCACAGAGAAGTTAGATTTTCAAACAAAGAATCTGATTTTTATTCCAAGATGACGAATTCACGAAAGAAAATGTTGACACAAAAATAATTGATTTTCAACAAACGTTTTGATTAAAAAATATTTGAGTTCAATTCACAATAGGATTTTTTTTCAAAAACTGTTGGATCCTTAACCAAAGAAGTTAGCTTTCAACCAAATTTTCGGGTTTTTCGCCAAAATAGTTCAATTTGAAACCCAGAAAGACAAATCAATAACCCAGACCCCTATAAGAGAATTCAAACCGAAAGGTAGCTGCATAATAAAAGCGGAAAACAGTATAAGACTGAATGACTGAAGTAATACCTTTATCCGATATAGAATTCCAAGTAAATAAATCTTATTGATTTTCAAACATGTGTTAAATAATTTTTCAAATGATAAATCAGAGTGTAATGAATTTTGGAATTTCTTTGTTAAATTTTCCAATCTTTTTCGATTACCCTGAAACCTTTGAAATACCTTGGAATTCACAAAAAATTCTTTTGAACCTTTCAAAATATCTCTGATATCCTGGATGCATTATCAAAATCCTTCCAATTTCCTCTAGAAATCAACATATAGAGTCACAAAAAAGTCTACACTGCCTGAATTTTTCCTACTTATCTGATTCAGAATGGATTGATTATAATTTTGATCATTATTGTGATAATAATCAGTCTTTATGACGAGAAAAGAATTGAAAACAAGTTTCTACAAAATAGAATGCGGTTTTATTACACAACATGATTATACAACATCAAATATATAACATATTTTGGAGTAATACAAGGCAATCTTATATCCTAATTTAATTCTATGAAATGATAATCAGGCTCGCATTTACCATGCAGGCATTGTAGGCAGTCGCCTACAATTCGTGGGATTTGAATTTCCCGCCTGGTTTGTTGGCATTCTATTGATTGAAAAACTATTCGTTTCAAACGAATTCCACCATTAAAGAAATTTCGAGGTTAGGGGGCGGCAATTTTGGCAACTACCTAAGGGCGGCAAATTTCTAAATCCGAGCCTGATGATAATGAAGTACTATTTTTCAAGTGAGTTGGAAGAAATCTTATAGTTGGAAGAATGTAATTTTACACCTCCTATCTTGATCTTTTTGGACGGCTTTCTAATCCGCATGAAAATGAATTTTAATCGATGTTTCCTCCATAATAAGGAAAAGCATTATTTCTGTTCAGAAAGTTCTACAACCTACGATTATAATCGTATATCAATTTTTTGTTCGATAGAAGGTTTAAGAAGACCTTGGTTTACGAATTGGTAGTTTTATTTCGTATTTTATTTTTTCTCAAAAAATGAAAAAAATGACATTTAAAAAAAAATACTTTTTCACACTCCAGTGTCACGGCCTGCAACCGTTATCCATACATAATACATAACAATGCATAACAATAATCATTCCAGATAATAATTCGTGCGCGCACGTTTCGCGCATGTCGATGCGCGCACGGAATGCGTGCAAGAATGCACCGGAGCTGCCAGCACTTTGTGAAGGTGAATTTGGTGCGCGTCCAGTGCGTCCAGATTGCCTGCATGCATACAGGCACCGGCTGACGGACACATGCCTGCACCATGAATACAGTTTGCAATCTGCCAATGTAGTTCATTAATAATTTTTTGAATAGGTTTTATAATTTTTGATTGCACAGGCTTAAACTTAGTGTTCAAATAATTACAAAGTACATTGTTTCTGAAATAATTGTGTGCAATATTGAAAATTTTGAAAAACATGTAATTCAAAGTTTCCCTTTATTTCATGGTTTTCACGTCGCTCTCGATGATTACAGTTGCGTTTTTTATCAATAAAAAAAGAAAATGATCGGAAATTGGACTGAACTACTTCTGATAAGATCTGAAAAAATTTAATTTGTAATTTGAAAAGGAACCAAAACCTTCATCACTCAAAATGTTATCACAGAATGTAATATTTTTTTGAATAATAAAACAAATTTGTATCATATGCATAATATAGTTAATATCTATTTTCAAGAATAGTAATACATTCATTCGCATATAGAGAACAGTGGCGTAGTAGATAATTTTTTCGGGGACG
>WSXT02162238.1:0-10032 GCA_011762715.2 Neuroterus valhalla | reverse complement strand
ATAAAAAATGGAATTTCCGATTTTTTGAGAAAATTCAAAAAGCCGTATTCACGATCTTGTAGGGCCCCCAAGAAGAAACATTTTTGCTCTTTGAATTTATTTTCAATCTTACGTTATTCAGCTAAAAATTCTCAATTCCTTTTATATTCTTGGATTTTAAAAATGCCAAGACTCTGACAGTTTTATTCTTATAAAAAAATCATAAGGATAAATTGTTTCATTTTTCACCTACTACAAGAAACCGTACTTGGGATTTTTGAGGCTTGGAAAAAAAGAATCCAAAAATTTTTTCAACATGCTCCACCTCTCCTATTTCTGATCAAAAACAGCTGGTTAACAAACTTGACTTGTATTTTTGGTTCCTCGAAATGGGTGCCAAAGCACGATCGAATATGATTATTCTTTCGAAAGTTATCGAGTTCACAGTTTATTTTTCATTATATTTCTTGTGCGATAGAAAATGGAATTTTCAATTTTTTGAGAAAAATCAAAAAGTCGTATTCACGATCTTGTAGGGCTCCCAAGAAGAAACATTTTTGCTATCTGACTTTATTTTCAATCTGACGTTATTTGGCTAAAAATTCTCATTTTCTTTTATATTTTTGGATTTTGAAAATGCCAAGACTCTGACAATTTTGTTCTTAACAAAAAAAATCATAAGGATAAGTTGTTGCATTTTTCACCTTCTACAAGAAACCGTTCTTAGAATTTTTGAGGCTTGGAAAAAAAGAATCCAACAAATTTTTTCAATATGCTCCACCTCTCCTATTTTTGATCAAAAACAGCTGGTTAACAAACTTGACTTGTATTTTTGGTCCCTCGAAATGGGTGCCAAAGCACGATCGAATATGATTATTCTTCCGAAAGTTATCGAGTTCACAGATTATTTTTCATTATATTTCTTGTGCGATAAAAAATGGGATTTTCGATTTTTTGAGAAAATTCAAAAAGTCGTATTCACGATCTTGTAGGGCTCTCAAGAAGAAACATTTTTGCTCCCTGACTTCATTTTCAATCTTACGTTATTTGGCTAAAAATTCTCATTTTCTTTTGTATTTTTGGATTTAGAAAATGCCGTTCAAAATGCTCCTACCCTCTGATTTTTCATCCAAAACAGCTGGGTAACGAACTCATCCTGTCTTTTCGGTCCCTCGAGATGGGTGCCAAAGGGCAATCCAATCCGATAATTCTTTCGAAAGTTATCGAGTACAAAGATTACAGACTACAGACTACAGACTACAGACTACAGACAGACACCTTCGTAAAAACCATTTTTTCTGACTCATGTCAGGGGGTCTCAAAACGTGGAGATTTCATTGAATCCGCGAAAGTTAATTTTCACATAAAACCAATACCTTCTCATCCAGAATGAGAATGTAAAAAAAGTGTAATTATAGCAATGCAAGCTCTGAAAATGTTGCACACTGGTCTAAGAATTCAATTTAACCCTTCCTGAATTTTCACCAGGAATATATTACAATTCTAAGCAGCCTTATATGAGTCGAATCGTCGAACAATTACGACTGAAATTTCTCTTCTATCTGGCGCCTTTGGCTTTACACCCTTTTTCCACCGATATGTGGTCAGTTTCAGAACCAGTAAAGCCTCATGAGGTGTTCTTGAGTATTTCGCTTGCTTTCAAGGTCATTGCGCCTGTATGCAACATCAATGCCGTTAGTTGACAAGAAGGATATACTTTCGAAGCTTCCTGGACTTTTGGATTATAAGCATCCTTGTCTGGTTTCTTGATTCAAAAAGAACAGTTATCCCCTCAAAGAACTTTGATATTCTCGCTGTGTTTGTCCTAGTCAGTTGCTTTGGAGTTTCTTTTCCTTACTTGATCGTACTTGTCAGTCTTCATGGAAAAAAATATATGCCTGTGATCTGGAATGGGTGTCCAAGCCGATACGTGCTATCCCCTAGACTAGGGTGGTCAACTTGATAAGAGCTCAGATCTAATTCTTTACTGACGAAACCCTGTAGGATCTGCCAGTTTCATACTTCTTGAAATCTCAAACGAAACAATACTGTTGAAGAAACAACGACGGGCTGGCGTGGGCCAGCGAAGTAAGGACGCTTCTCCAGTCTATGATCAGTCAAAAGAAAATAAATCCGTACACAAAAATGTCTAGGAGCTCAAATTCCGAGGCAACCAGTTTGTATAAAAAATATTGAGGATGGTTTGGGGAAATTATCACAGATGTAGCCTCTAGAAGCTAGGATCACGATGGTTCTTCTAGATTCATCGAACCCGACGCAGCTTGAGGTGATACGTCATCCGACTCTCCACTTCCCACAACACCAGAAGACGATTGAGACGGGAAAACCAAATAACTCGAATAATATTTAAGTAGACAACCTGTGCAATGATGATTAACCAGTCTAGGACTCGTCTGCCTGCAGCGGTAGTCCGAGGAAGGATGCTTGACAACATCTGTCTACACGCAGGAACGCAAGGAGACATCATTAGTCAGCGCAAGGGCCGTGAAGGAACTTAACGCAGGAGAGAAGCGAGCACCAACCCTGGGTGGGAGAGCACGCGAACGCCGGCTTCCCCATTCCTGCCGGTTGATACAGGGAAACCCAAAACTAGAGGGAACCTCTGAAGGACACAGAACACCGATTGGTTGGCAATCACTGCCCTATACTATTCGCTCATGAATGTGGAGCACCAGGTTGAGTCAATTTCTTCTTAAAATCTACTTGTCTTGAAGATAGGTGTATTTTCAGAATTTATTATAGTCAAATCAGTAGTCGAAAGGTAGTGATGTCCTCACTCTTTCATATTTTATGATGTTAATACCCATCATATATAACCAGTAGCCATTCTTCCAAACAAGAATAATCAACCGATTTTCTCAATTCTTCGGATGGTAGCTGGCCTAAAAATCAAACAGCGGGTGTGCTGAGCAGATCCATACGTGCTGATGTCTTTCTTCTCTTTGATATTCCATTTTAACAGCTGTAAGGTCTCTGATACAAATATAGGTAGGTCTTTATATCCAATATCCTTCAGGACGTCAATAGCCACCTCAGGTTTCTCACCATTTCTAATATATATATCGTTTGACGGTGGTGGAAGTATATTTGTATGAAATATGTATCCAAAGAGTTCACGCTATTCCTTTAAGAGCTAGCGTTTCTCCTTTGGTTCTTCTGAGAGAAAATCCACTTTTGCTGTCCTTATTATCTTCTTTGAATAATGAAGGATTCAGAAAGATCTTTTCCATCCGATAAAATTATATGCAGTGAAGGTCCTTAACGCTATTGACTACAGACGAATCTTCACTCAAAACCACCTGAGTGCACCTGGTGTCGTCTTTTTATTAGAGGCAACTTACTCCCCTGTTTGGAACGAGAGGCTCTGAATTAATAATCTTTTGAGGATTGATGAAAGTTCGACATGAATTGATGGTATCTAAACAATGATTTTGGTATGTTCTATAGAGTCCTTGGAATCGAGGACCTCGACTCCCGCACATATTTATGGATTCTCGAACCGCGAACAGCCTCAATGAGCTGTGCTCTGACCATTTGGTCTCAGCAGATGACGGTTATAATGTTATTCTGCAATCAGCAGTGATCGAACTTCGGAATAATATTACCAGAAGAATTCCAGGGATATGAGCCTCAAGGGCTGCCTCTATAGTCATGGTTTGTTCAGAGTTGAATTAATGTTGCAGGAAATTCTCTGGAACTACGGCCAGCTGCAAGTGACTCTCAAGACAAGACTGCGGGAGTCACGAGCGTCAACGACTCTTGATCTTTCTATGCGGTGCGTTTTCATCAGATCAAAGCCGTTTAGGAGTCCACAGTCCTGAAAATACTCTACCTTACAATAGAAGTTGTTGGCTCGAGTACTTTCCTTGGCAGAATTACTATACTCTTTCTTTTTAGAGCTTTTATAGATTCAGCATTCGCGTAAGCATTTGTATCGTTTATAAATCTATCTATAGTTAAGATAAAATACCCTGGTGTGTTGTCCAGCCCTAAGAATCGTATTTTTAAAACTGAACTTGAAAGCTAGCTAGGAGGAGATAGCTACTGGTTAGTTGCTTTCCAGTCAAACTTAAGCAGATACTGACCTTACCTTACTGACACTACTTTCTGCAGAGCACTTTATGCTCTGGTGTGAGCGTCTAGGTCGTTTTCACCCGCAAGAGTTCTAAGCCTCCACATTACAGCCAGGTCCAAATTCTGCCATCTCTGGGGCAAGGGAAATGAATCTTCGACCATACAGGCAACAGAACACAAGTGTTTCATAGTCCCTAATTTGTTTTAGTATTGACAGAGAGAAATAGAAAAAAACAATGCATTAAAAATGACTCGTTTGATGGTGCAGAATACTGCATGCCGAAAACCACGCCGGTAAATAAATGTGGATTCAAAAGAGTGTACAAGTGTGCGTCGCGTGGACCTAACTGGGTACACTTCACGCACACAATCTGACTTCGGCTGCAGCCTGGCGCCGAAAATAGCCGAACAAAAACTTTCACGAATTGTATATCCCGCGATCGAAGGCATCTGATTCGAATAATTTGACAAATTCCATTTTCGACCGAAATGAGCCCAGTTGTGTGTTTTTAACTGTCAATTGTTTGATCTAGTAATCTGTTTGCACATTTTCTATCTCTACTCTAGATTTATTATCTACAACCACTTACCCCTTTATTGTTTATCATCCCAATATGCAAATGCCTGAAAGAATAAGATATTATAATAAGATATAAGAATGCAAAATATTCAATATGACAGATCAATTCGTAACTGACATGATAAAAGAATACATGAGTTTCCAATGAGAGAGGTGATTTTCTATCTGAGATGATATTCTTCGTCGAAATAAAAATTTTTTTCAGGGATGATCCAACATTTAGCCAAAAAAAATTTTCAGCAAGGAAAAAAAATTCCTAAAAAAACATGATATTTTTCTATTTCACAAAAAAAAAATTATTTCCAAACTGAAAAATTCGACTTTTGACTGACAGGACATATTTATTTACCCAAAGTAATTTTTAACAAACAGTTAGATGTTCGACTAGAAGAGATGAACTTCCAACCGAAAATTGAATTGCCATCAAGAATAATTTTTATGAAGCACACAAATATTCAACAAAATGCATGAAACATCAACTGAAAAATATAAATTGTCACAGAAAAGAAAATAATAGTAAGTTTTCAGATTGAAAACGCCAAGTTTCAATACAAATGCACGAATTGATAACAGAGAATTCAAAACTTTACTTTTCAATAAAAATAGATTCAATTTCCTACCAGAAATATTTTATAAATCTTTGTTTACAAAACTGAATTTCAGAAAATAAGTTCAGGTTTCAAGCAGGCAGTGGAAGTGGAAGTGGAATATTTGTTTATACTCTCTCCCTGTTACGGGTTTGGGAGTCTCGGCATAACCTTCTCTCTATTCCTTTGCTCACCTCACCACTAACTCATGGGTGAGGGGGACCTACAGTTTACGGTGGGTTCCGAACCACCAAGAGCAATAGCTACTTAATACTTGGACAACTTGAAGAACTTTAGAGGTACCGGGCTCACGACTCTTCGTGGCCCGCCGAAGCTCTTCCAGAGTGCGACTCGGGGATCGAACCCACAACCAGACAGTAGCGTGGTGAAATCAAAATATTTTCCAACAAAAATTAGAATTTCGAACCAAAAAGGACTACTTTCCAATAAAATTCTGTTGTTCCCAACCTGAATAATAAAATCAACTACCAGAAAAAATTTTCAACAAAAAAAATCCTTGATATTTACGGAAAAAGAAAATCGTTTACTGTTAAAATTCTGGGCGAAAAAATGCTGCAAAAGGGAAATGTAGATTTTCAACGAAAAATTTGAATTCTCTCCAAAAAAAAAGACTATTTTCCGACAGAACACCCGAGTAATTTTCAATTCAAAATGAAATTATTGCATTTTTTGTCACAAACCAACTTATTTGTTCCAACCAATACTTTAGCTTGTATCGGAAAAAATGAAATTTGAATCAAGAAGTTTAATTTTCTACAAAAATAGTGAAATTATTATCTTAAACAAAAGAATATTCGACAAAACGGTTGGATGAACAATAAACAATAATAAGTAACAATAATTGGAAAGTAACTAAAAAATTAATGATTTTCATATCAACCGCTACTTAGGCAAATGCTGGCTTCCGGTTCGGATTTGCAAACGAGTGGACGTGAATGAGCTCGAAGGATTGTGTATATTAAGAGGGTGTCTTTATTTGAGATGATAAATTTGTTTTTGTTAAGCATTTGATTTTTTGTCGACTTGCGTAGGCTCCCCTGATTCTTTTTGGAATGAGTCGGGTATTCTATTTTAATAAGGTACTTTTGGCGAATCGGCCGTCCTCTTCCACGATTATTTTTCTCGGGTTTTCTCCTACAGAAATCCCAGCAAGTGCGATAAAAGAATCATTGAAGTATGATAACGTCGTAGAATTGGACAACAGCTAAATTTTTCCACCTTTAGTCACTTCAACAAAAGTTCCTGGCCTTTGTTTTTCAAAATGCTGAAACAAATATCAATCTGAGAATAATTGACTATTTTCCAAAAAGGTGATAAACATTGAGCATGTATATTATACATTGCTCATCGAAAAAAAATTGGCTCAAGAGAATGCAATAAGGTATCAGATTGTTTCTTGCAAAAACGATAACCTTACAACTGCATACAATGTCTATTTTATTATGTTTAGCATCAAAATTGACGCTGCTGTGAAATGCGATGACTTAATCATAACCCAATGATTTCTTAATCTCATTGTCTGAAAATTCGGAGAAAAAAACCTGATAACAAAAATCACATAGGAGGAGAGCCGAAACGTTAAAAGTAAACATGACCCTAATTATTTCAGACATTTGCAGATTGGAATGATAAGAAATTAACGTCTAAGTATTTTTGGATAATAATTCTAGAGTAAAGATCGCGGGATCGACGATACGTGAAGCTTTTTGTTTGGCTATTGTCGGCGCCGGGCCAAAGCCGAAGTCAGATTTAGTGCTTGACGTGTTCCCACTTAGGTCCACGCGACGCACACTTGTACACTCTTTAGAATCCAAATTTATTTCCCGACGTTGTTTTCGACAGGCAGTATTCTGCACCAATGAGGTCATGAATCTCTTGCAGACTGCAGTTTGTCTTCCTGGGCAGAGAAAAATTACTTCATAAATTGGGAAGAAAGTATGGATCCTGCATAAATTATTATTACTCCGAATGAATGTTCTACGCGCCGTTTATTTATACATCAACAAATGGCAAAATTTACATAATTTCATAATTAATATTTGCATACTAAAATTGGAACGTTTTTTCCTCAACAATTGCCGAAAAATTCGTTAAAATTAGCAGAATACAATTTTACAATGCTAATTATTATAAATGGAAATCATCTACTCATTTTTTATGTCTGGAACTACTCGATCTCCGCTACGATGTCTATGGGCTCGTTGTCCACGCTGTTCCGGGACAACGTATTCATTTTCAACATGTCGAATATTTTGTCGGACATTGACATTGGGATTATTCTGAGGATTCGGATGATTTTGACCAAAAGGTCTAGCATCAACATTAGGGTTATTTTGATTATACAAGGTATTTGGAACCATCGGAGGAAAATAATGATCTGGATTGCCGTTTATAATAACATTATTTTGAACGTTTGGATCTGCTTGTTGACCGTTATTAGCAGGATGAGGTTGATTATTGTTATTCCTTGATCCCAAACTGAAGTCTGTAAAAAATAGAGAATTATTGATTTCAAGGATTTGGAAGTTATTATAGCATAACATATTACCGACTATACAACGGGTTTTCTTGCTAATTATCTGCAATTATGTAACTGTTAATATTATAAGGACTCCTTCTATTCATTAGTCCGAAAAACAAGAAGGCAGAAATGTAATTCATATAAAATGGTAATTTATGATGAAGAATGAGGTTATCATTATCGTATGCGACCCAAAATTGTCAGAATACTTATATTTGAAAATTATGTATAAAGACTAAAAGGAACAATTAGAATTAAATTTATTGAATGAATCAGTGGCACTTATAACGTGTAGAAAACTTTTGAAATATTCTTCATTCACGAATACAGTTCAAAATATTCGATAAGACTATCTGAGAGTGTTTCTTTATGATTTAATTCCCTGTTGTATAATGAATGTTTTCGAACTGCTGCTATCTTGACCTAAGCTGTATATCAATATCACTATAACAAAGTTCTTTGTCGTTTCGAAATTTGGGAAAAGTAGTCAAATAATTTTCATAAGTTAGGTAAGCACGGAAATTTTTTTCAAGATTAGCTGTAGCCATAAAACACTTACCAACCAAATGAAGAAAAACTATGAACATCAGGAAAAAACTACCAACAGCTACCTGCATTGTTCTCATGTATAAAGGAACTGTTTTTTTCTTATTTGATGCAGTTTAGAACCGAACACTGACTTAAATGATCAGATGGAATCGTTATCTCCCACTACCCGATTCCGAAAAAAGATTTATCGAGGAGTATGTATGTGTATGTTGTAGCTCCTGTGCGTGCAGCAGTACAGTTACAACTTTAGCAGGCTTATATTGAATTTTGTGCTTACTCTAATCCAAAACTGCTTGCTCAGATGATGAAAAACAAAGCAGACATAAATTCTTCATGTATAATCCAATATTTGCTACGGTATATATAACCTTTTTTGATAACAGCAACGCGGGGGTACAACAAGGTATCAAGCACTGAAAACTTTGTTTTTCATTCGTAACCACTTACAAGAATTTTGTTCTACCAGTAATTTGGTGTAGTGCGTAATAACTTGATTAGACCCTCAAGGTCGACTGAAATTGTGTTCACACTTTTATGTGTCGAGTTAATGGAGTTTTGAAGTTTGCGCACGAAATAGTAAAAGATTAAACATATCAGGCTGATTATTCCGACATATGATTCTTCAAAAATTCGTCCGTCTCAGGAATAAGTTCCGAATGGCTCGATCTCTGTGCATCAGGAAAGGGGATCCTTTGCAACCATGTCATCTTTCAAGGATAAAAATTTGAATCTGCAAATTATAGGAACTTGTTACTTGAAAGACTATTCTGGAACGGGTCATGTCCTAAGATTTGGCACTTTAGGTCAATATTTTCCTTGAACTGAATCCTTACTTCCAATTAGATGGGCGTTTGTTCATTCCGAGTAAGATGCGTGAGGAAGGTATACGACTATAGTTGGTTGGCAGATTATAGGAGCGCTACCATCGCCGTACGATTCAGTTATGAATACAATGATATAACGCATGCCTCTAACAACACTTTAATTTTTATCTTGCGACAATCAATCTTTCAGAAATTTTAGGAAATGATACCTTCCATGTATACACTTAGCGATGGGTGCAGAGCCGGTCATAAACATCTTGAGCACCTATAGCGCATACTATCTGGGTGTCCTCTCACGGTGTTAGTCGCAATCCTACCCTACCAAATTCTGTTAGGGATTTGGTTGATTCATTCGTCAAGAACAAGGAGTAATGCATTCACCACAACCACACGTTCTCGGTAATAGACCCTATTGAACACGAGGCCTGACATTGTGCTCCTTCACAAACAGGAAGGAACTTGGTTCGCGATTGAATACTTGGATCTACCCAACAGCAACGTCACAGTAAAAAAAAAAACAAAAGAGAAAAATTGGTATAAGGTCCATAGAATGGAACTTCATTGACCTAACAAAAAATATCTGGTTGAAAGAATTGTCCTCATCATCGATGATGAAAGTGGATCACGGTCGTATATACGGGTCCCGAGACTCCCAGGAGTGGGGGGCCAACCAATAATGAAGCCCTCTTGTTTTTCCAGGGTACCACTGAGCCAGGAGGCGCTGCGTAGGTACACCAGTGTGTCTCCAATTGAACTTTAAGTCAACGGCACACGGGCAGGGCTTGATTGTGTGACTCTACCCCCGTCTCCCACCACGCGCTCCGAAATCTTGCGTCTCGCTTGAAAACGAGTCGCGTTTCTCGCTCTAATTCCCCT
>WSXT02162216.1:0-10033 GCA_011762715.2 Neuroterus valhalla | reverse complement strand
AACGATCGGCAATACTGGCCGAACCATTGTCAGGTGCTCTGCGCGTTCTTTGAACCGCATTAATAATTGGATAGGGGTTGTTAGTTTCCATTGTTATTCCCACGAGTAGCTAGGGAAGGGATCGTTCACCTTCTCAGAGCCCCGCATAAGAGGGCAAGGCTGTATACTCCAGGAGGTCACCCGTTATTCTGGAGACACCGTTAAGGACACCACACCCAGGTGCCATCCAGCTTTCAGCACGTTTGTTTACGCCTTAGCTTGGGGGTTTTTACTTCGGAACCATCCCTGGACAATTGTCCATGACTGCTTATTAGTTTTCGTAACCGTATTCAGCAGAAACCCTCGGCACAAAGACCCTCTATCCGCAACCTGAGGACGCGTTCGGTGGCCAAAGGAATCGGACCGAAACCGAACGGGGGCTATAAAGATGGGGAAGGGGGTACTATATTATATATATATATATATATATATATATTAGTAATAGTGATGCAATAGGTTAGATATAATTAATTTATTGATTAAGCCTCAATCATATTTGATAGTTGCTGTGTCTTTCTTTCAAAACTATCTACTTCCTTATAAGTATTCAAGCTGCTCAGTTTTGTATATTTCAGAAACTATATAATAAGGTTATGCAAGAATGACTATCAGACTGAGTAAGTTGAATTACATAATTGATTCTCCAAGCCTGATGAAACCTCTCAAATGGCATTCTATCTCGGAGGTCACAAGATACTCCAGGACTAATACAACTGGATTAAGAGTATAATAGGCTGATTTGCTGGTTTATTCATTCGTTTATGTACATATGTAACTCCTGGGAGCTCTCACGTCAGCGGAAATCCAGTATGGACATCGCAAGCTCGAAGGATTTTTATAGTATCTCGATTGATCTATTCTGCTGCTCGAGTCGTGACAAGAGGAATTCGAAACTTTACGCCCTTTCGCACCAAAAATGCTACCAACATCCGTGAGGGACAAACTTCGAGGCAAAATGCTCTGGAATCATTCTTGACTCTTGGATGTCTCAAGAAAATCTTCAGGAACATCTTTAAGAACTTTCCACATAACGGAGGTTCCAGGATTTTTGTTCATCCGTCCTCCCGAGCATGGTGTTTCTCTCTTAAAAGAGGGTACTCGTAACCATGGTTAACTTCAGCGAAGTTCGACGGGTTGCCTTCGTGTCGTTTAGTCACACTCTAGACCCTGCGCACGAGGACATGGTCAAGCGCGCGCAACCGGTCAAGCATCGGAATCGAGGTCCGAAAGTTTCGACACGGATCGCTCTCTTTGTGCGTTGTGACCTCCTGATAGGTAGACCTGTCGCGATCCGTCCGAGTAGACTCCACGGATCTCCGAAGTGGACGATCCAACTTTTATTCCGGAGGCTATCCCCAGGATCCAATCTTCACCCGGGAGTTGCCTATTCGTTCCTTTTTTTTGGAAAATCTCCAAAGTTTGTTCTGCGATTCAGCTGGTAAGCTTATTGCTTCAATGGCATAGGAAAACCTCCAACCACGTGTCTCGAAGTGATGTTAAAGTAGCATGAACGACAAAACTTAGTTTCTAAAGCAGATTTTGGACAGTTTTTCGATTAAATTAAATTTTTAAAAGTGTCGTGGAGTTTTTCCTATGAAGGATCTGTTATTAAGTGAGATATTACCTCAGGTATTAAGCTGTGATGTGCAGGAGATTTAATTGATTGTGACCTAATGCTAAGATAGATATATTAAGATTCCTGAAGCACAAAGTGCAAATATTTTAATGATAATGTCCAGATTAGGCATGGGTTAACAAGTAAAGAAATCAATGTTATTGAGTGTTCGTGAAATTCCACCATCTCTAGAAATCTTGAATAAATGGTTATTGTCAAATACTTGAAAATGCAGGAGTAGTTATTTATAGAAATAAGAAAGCTTTCTCGTACCTGAACCACCCCCCTCTGCCAGAAAATGGAGACAATGAGCTAGTCAGACATTTCCGGTACATCACATTTTGAACATGAGTCCCTTAAAGTAAGGTTGGTTTTTTTAGAACATTTCTTTGAAGTGATGTTTTGATCTAAGAAAGTTCGTAAGTTTTGTTGAGGAATTGTTCGAATAGTTTGATCCTAGAAAGATCATAGGTTCAGTTAAAGAATTGTTCTGACATTTTGATCCAAGAAAGATCGTAAGTTTTGATTGAGAATGTTCTGATGTTTTGATCCGGGAAAGATCGTATTGTATTATCCAGAAATATAGAGAATTTTGCTGTAGGAAACTGGTCCAAGAAAGACCTGGCGCCCTGGAAAATTTGTTAGCAGATAGAAATTGATATTATGTAGGAATAAAAATGTTCAAAGTGTGGTGCCGAAGGTGAATGTAGCCAGAATTATCATTTGAAAAATTTGGATCATTACAAGAAGGAGAATATAACGACTAACAACTCTTAGAATGCAAATACGGACACAACTTATGTAAGGTAGTCAGTATATTTAACTGTTCACTTGTCACATATCCCAATTCTTTCGATGATTCATATATTTGTTACCAAGACGTTCACGAAGTCATTACGGAAATGAGTGATTTAGGTCCATCATGATGTATTTGAATATGATTGCATTGTTTTCACCGGCACATGTTTGAGAAATATTGTGAATAGCTCCAAAATTTTTTATCCTGATCTATTCAATGTTTACTGTCATGCTAGTCTAGAAAGGAAGGCATTGAGGAAAGAGAAAGATTTCTCTTCTGTTATCAGCGTGTTCCCTAGATTATACACTACTCCTGTTAAAAAAATTTCTAGAGTAAACAAATTTATTCTGATTGCTGGTCGTTATCTCCTAAGGTTTTTAATAACAAAATATAAGACTTTCTCGAAGCTGTTACGATCTTTTCATGTCGATGGCGTGAAGCAGTTACCAAACAGATTTCGGTTTACGAAAATTGGATAGATCTAAATCCACATAAATCTACTACCTTGCATCATGAATGACTAGGTTGTAAAAATGAAAATTACTTCGCAAAATCAGGAGTACCGAATTATATATATATATATATATATATACATAAGTGAAATAATAATAATATTAAAAATTTAAGAGATGTACAATTACTCAAACCTCTTGAAGAATTTTTCAAAACACTCAGAATAATCAATTAAGATATTTTGAAATCTGTTGAAATCCTATATAATTCTTGTCAATCTCTCACGTCTATTGAATCATTCAATTTTTTTTCAATCGCATAGAACCACGTGCAGTTATGATAATATGTTACATTATGGAATGTTCCTACTCACCCACAGAATAAAGGCAAGCTGCCAATGTAAGGACTAGACCGCCGATAATTATCTTCATTTCGTCGAATGAAGGAAATTATTGGAGAAGAACTTATACACAAGTCGTTATCAATTTCCCTGCAGCATTTTAATAATACTTTTATCTTACTCCAATAGATAGTGTGAGGATTAGTGTATGTAGGACAAAGGTTCTTTACTTTGAGTACATAGGGTCTATACAAATTAACGGAACATTTATTTGCTCATGATTGGATTTCAAAATTCACGGTCGATAGCGCAACTGATTTAAAAAGTGCGCTAGATCGAAAATCATTTAGGATGATTGCAGATTTTTACTTGTTTTTGCTTTAGGTCAGTCAGTTTCTCCTCAGAGGAAAAGTTGTCTTCAGACGAAAGCATTTCTTCGTTATTAGGAATGATAGCCTTTCTTCAATCATTCGAAACTTCGCTGCTTACAGCACCCATACTTCGGCGTTGTCATGCGTATTCTTGTCTATGTCACGGTTGTTATGCTCCATGATTTGACCTTCACACAGCTTGTTGAAAAAATTTCTTATACAGTCTTTAACCTTGCTCGAATCGTATACCATTTCACCACCAAGATTCTTGATCTTCATTTTCTAAATAACCAAACTTCAGGAGACTGTTGCCCTCCTCAGAGTGTATCTAAACTAATAATAACTCGTTTTGTTCCGGCCTAATTTCTTCCTACCGCTCTCCTTTTGTACCTTTCATTACACGACCGATGTTTGGTAGGACTGACGTTATGGATTGATACACCGCCTTAAAATGAATTAGCTCTTTCTTTGGACACGAGTTCCTCTACGGAACTGAATGGAATGGGATCTTCGGAAACGCTTCGGAAGTGTGAGGTACTGCGACTGTAGGAAGAAAGTTCGACGATGCGTGGTGGAATGATAAAGTACGCGCGGCAGTCAACGAGAAAAAGAAGCGTACTTGAGAACGTTAAATATTAGAGGTCTTAGCGATGGGGAAAGGACTAGGGTCATCAATGATGATGGGGATAAAAAGATCAAAGTGAATTTACTAGTAAAAGAAATCGAGGATAAAATGAAAACAGAGTCAGAGACGAAAATACAAAATGATTTTAAAAAAATAGGTTACTATTCTGAAAATGTGTTAAAAAGACTAGGAAAGGAAATGTTATCACTGAGATAGTCGGAAATAAGAATGTTTATGGTGAAATGGTATGAGATCCGGACAAAGTTGAAGACTGTTTGCGGAATTTTTTCAAGAAGCTGTATGAAGGTTAAGCTGCGGAGCATAACAACAGGGACACAGACAAGGATACGTTAACAAATTCTGATATGGGTGGCGGATGCAGAATCGGTATCGACGACAGTATTTTCGTAATTAAAAAACTAAAGTATGGTCAGGGTGCCGGTGTGTATGGCATTCCCTCTGAAGTTCCGAGTTATTGGAGAAAGGCAATCATTGTCCCAATCTATAAGGAAAAGGGTGGCCTAGTCGAAAATAATAAAGCTAGGGAGCGATTAGCCTGATAAGTACTGTGGGCAAAATATTTACTAAAACGCTTATCAATAAAGTCATGGGAGTAACAGAGGAAAGGATCTGGGAATGGAAACTTTGACGTGGATTTATGCCAGGGAGACCATGTGCGGATCAGATATTCAGCTCGAGACAGATCACAGGCAGAAGCCGAAAAGTAAACGGAAAAGTTTTCTGTGCATTTTTTGGTCTATAAAAAGCATTCGAGGATGTAAATAGAGCTAAACTTTGGGAGGTCTTGAAAGAGCACAGAATGGCTGGCTTTTGAAAGCAATACAAGAAATACATAATGACAGTAAAGCAAGTTTGAGAGTAAATGGACAACTGAGTGATTGTTTTGATATCCAGCAGGGCGTTAGGCAAGGATGCGTTATGACATCTTAGATGTTTGATATAAACATGGACATATGTCTGAGACTGGCTCTTTTTTTACAAAGAAGGTGCTGATCTCGGGACAGTGGAGGTTCGTGCACCTGCGTACGCAGATTACAAGGTCGTAACAGCAGAATCAGGCGATGATTTGCAAAGGATAGTTAGCAGACTCGATACCAGCATGCGATTTTGCCCAATATGGAGAGAGGATATAAGAAGTTGATAATCTGGTGTATCTTGGAAATTTATTCACTTCTGACGGAAAAACAGATGCAAAAATTTGCAGACGTATAAATGAGGGTAGAAAGATTATCGGCAACGTACGGACTATCACTAAGAGTGAAGATGGAACAGATATAAATAAAATTGCGATGTATGATTCTGTGCTAGCACCAACTGTGTTGTCCGGTAGTAAGACCTGGACATATAAGGAAAAGGAGAAAAGCAAACTTAACGCGATTGCAACGCAATATCTGCGAAATGTGTGCAGTAAAACGCTGATGGAAAAAGTGATCAATGAGTAGGTTCTTGAAAAATTTGGTGTGGAAGAAACACTGTTCAACAAGAGTGAAAAAAATTTGTTGAAACGGGTCGGTCACGTTGAGAGAATTGATAGACAACGATTTACAAAGCAAGTGTATCTAGGTAGGGTAAATGGTAGCGTACCCAGAAGCAAGCCGAAGAAGGAATGGATAGAATGTATAAATCAGACCCTTAAGAGGAAAAATACAAAGAGCCGTAGAAACAAAACAGCTTGTACGGAAAGACGCATGGATGTGAAAGAAGCAAGAGATGCATGCCAGGATGGGGATGTTTGGGGAGCAATTGTATATAAGAAAAAGAGTGAGACCTGAAATGAACGATTTTGGATAATAATTGTCCCGTGCAAAGATATAACTGAGTGGATTATTTTCATGGCTCTTTAAAACTCTTTACATGCAGTGTTTGCTGGAGAGATCAATCAGTGACTCGTGCCAGAGCGATATCGCGCAGGAAGAGTGTGTCGTTTGGAGATAGAAATAGGCTAGAATTGATTGTTCTGTGTATTGTTATATCATGTTCTACCTCTTATGTGCAGAAGTAACCTCCTGTATTTTCATTCTGCTTAACAATTCAATTGAAGCCACTATTCACTATAAACACCGCGTCTCAAGAGAAGGTTTTAGATTAAAAAATTATTATCATAAATGAAATCCGAGACTAATCCAATAACTGTCCCTGCTTCCTCCTACTACACATCACTTGCTCGAAATTTCTCGTGTCAATTCCACTTTCAAATCTTTCCATATCGATTCCTTATTTCACAGTAGTACAGCAAGGCTGAAACCAAACGATTCACATTACCACTTGTTAGAATAAATTGTAACCACATCACTGGAAGAATAGTTAAAAATCAATCAATTTTTAAGCTATAGGAAAATAATGAATTGTAATGATGCCTGATAGTTCAGATTATTATTTCTCACCAACACAATCTTGACTTAAGGAAGATTTTTAATTAAAGAAGTCCCTAGACAAAAGAAATATATCTTGAATGCGAAAAAAAATAGAGTTTGAGGACGTTGGACAGTTTCGACTCAGAATTTTTTTGTATAGGTATGGCACTGACTTCCGTATTTATTTGGTTTTTGGTCTTTTTTGGAGCAATAGGAAAAATCTAACAAAAACCTGGGGTCTTTTAGGGTCTACTGATCGACAAAGTTTCAAATAACTTATCCTTGGGCTGAAGAAAAGAATATTTTCATCGTAAAAGCAACAGCGAGACCGGTCACTATTTCGTTTTTTCCCGTACAAAACCAACATCTAAGATATATTCCCGGTGGTCTGCTATGATTCCTAGATTCCTTGCAAGTTGATGGTCACCACAAAATTCGCAATACACATCGCGGAAGAGCACAGTCCACCGAGAGAAACTGACAGGTCCTATGTGTGAGGTCAGTGAGAATGTATTCGTACATCAAAAGGGCAGATCACGCAAGTCAGCGCTGCTAACGTCACTTATCGAGGCTTTTACTTATCGACGTATCCAGACCCCGCCAAAATTCGAAATAAAAACGTGAATTATAATTACCTGAGAAGAAATTTAAACAGATCTGGCAGCTACCATCTCCGAACGCACCAATTCTAGAAATAAACAAATTTGAAATTATTTATAAATCTACCAATTTCAGGATTGCAAATGTGGTGACTTTAGCAATTTTGAAATTTATCATTCAGTGATCAGATGATTCAGGATAATTATAAACAAATTTATAGACGGGCTAGTTCAAGAATTTGAGATTGCAAATATGGTAATTATGCAATTTTGAAATTCATTTATTGATGAATACAAGAATTTAGAGTTCACGAAAAAATGTGCCAGTTAATTTTTAGATTTCAAATACGGTTATTTAAGCAGTTTCGAAATTTGTGATTCAGTGATTAGATGATTTAGGAAATTGATTCCTCGGCGACTAAATGAATTTGGAGTGCAAAAACAAATGGGCATTAGAAAAACAAATTTGATGACATCATTATTTCTGAAATCGATATTTGAGTAATGAGATGATATATTAAAATTATATACAAATTTACAGACGAGCCAGTTCAAAAATCTAGGGATTTCAAATATGGTAATTTTCCACTTTTGAAATTTATTTATTGGTGACTTAAAAAAAGTTACAGCCCAGGAAGAAAAGTGCAGGGAGGCTGGTTTAGAAATTGTTCAATTGCAAATGTAATGAATTTACCAATTACTTCTGGAATTATAGAATGGGATAGATTTGAGAACTTTGGGAATATATAAATATGCATGTATTGGCAGAGAATTCAGTTTGAAGCTTTGTTATTTCGAAATTGGTAGTTTTGTGAATATTATCTACATTACCATATTCATAAATAATATCAAATTTGTTTATCTCTAGAATTGGTGCGTTTTGAGATGGTATCTACCAGAACTGTTTAAATCTATTCTCAGGTAATTATAATTCACGTTCTTATTTCGAACTTTGGCGGGGTCTGGATACGTCGATAAGTAAGAGCCTCGATAAGTGACGTTAGCAGCGCTGACTCACGTGGTCTGCTCTTTTGGTATACACGTACATTCTCACGGACCTCACACATAGCACCTGTCAGTTTCTCTCTGTGGACTGTGCTTTTCCGCGAAGTGAATCACGAGTTTTGTGGTGATCATCGACTTGCAAGGAATCTAGGAGTCATAGCGGACCACTGGGAATATATCTTAGATATCGGTGTTGTGCAGGGAGAAATAAAATAGTGACCGGTCTCGCTGTTGCTGTACAAGTCCCGCCGACATTTTCTGCTACCAGAGCATTTCTGCATTCCGGAATATTCATGTTAACGATGAAAATATTTATTTGCACAGCCCAAGGATGAGTCATTTGCAAATTTCATCAATCTGAAGATCCCGGAGGACCCCGGGTTTTTGTTAGATTCCCACTATTGCTTTAGAAAAGTCCCAAATTTGAGTAAATACGGAAGTCAGTGCCGTACCTATCAAAATCAAAAAAAAAATCTAAGTCGAGACTGTCCAACGCCCTTAACAGATTAATAAATATAACAAATAACATGCATCTCCATTACAAACATGCTCCGTCAGCGCCTCGGCGAGAAAGTTATGCATAGGAGAAAAAATTGTGCATCATTTTCTATAGAATTGTTCACATTATGTAAGAAAAATAGAATCAAACATGATTTTGTTTACTATGCCCTCATTCTTCGCCTGTGAATCTTGTCTCCTGATTGGTATATTGGTACTCACAATCAAGACAGACAGTGGCCAGTTGGTCGTGGGGGCTAAGGCATGAACTTTAGACTCACGCCGGCTGGTTGTGGGTTTGATTTCCGACTTGCACTCTGGAAGGGCTTCGGCGGCCCACGCGGTGAACACTTGCCTAGCGAGGGAGTGTTCATCTCCGGAAAGTCGTGGTGCCGGTACCTCTTGAGAAAAAGGTTACTTTAAGTAATTGGTTCTGGGGTTCTTGGTGTTACGGAACCCACCTTAAGCTTAGGTTCTCCTTACTTACTATTAAGGTAGTGGTAGGGTGTGTTAAGGAATGGTGGAGAGGTTCGAGGAAAATGTAAACCCTCAGGGTACACATTGAATCAATCAATCACGACAGGTTATTCGTCTCTGAAATATTTTTATCTTTTTTTGATATCATATCCAGTATCCCTCCTTTACATGCCACATATAATATAAGAACGTCTGACTTATATTTTAAATATTGCGATCGCTATTAGAAGAATCATTGAAACTCATCTGTGTTTGAAATATGCTACCGATGATTCCAAAGAAGCAATAATTAAGATTTACAAGCACAAACAATCCAAGTTTTCAAAACTATCCAAGAAAAAAGGTTAGTAACCTAATCTAAACCCTAAGACAGAAATGGTATGCATCGATGGGAGGCCAATATTTCATGCTACGCCCAACTCCCATCTTCTAACAGGAAAGATGGGTAAGATTCAAGGAATGTGTTTGGGAAACAGAAAGGAGAGTAGGAATGAGTAGTAAGATAGGCAGGCAGAAACTATTTGAAAACAAGGGAAGGGAAAATTGGTTTGATCAAGAATGCGCAACTCAGAAAAAGGGAGCTTGGGACGGTTTTAAAAAAATATTTGAAAAGTAAAGGGAAGGAGGTTCAGGCTGAAACGGTCACTATTCCAATCAGCGCCTGAGGCTAGGGTTGCTAACCACACGAGGAAAAGTCCTACAAGAAGGTAGCCGCCCGAAAGGCAAGACACGATAGGGATAGGTCCGAGCAAGCGACACCAGGTGCGCAGGACCCTCTCTCCCGCAACCAGCCGTGTGCGTAGACGGCATAAGAAGGCGCGCAAGACTCGAATCTGG
>WSXT02162205.1:0-10033 GCA_011762715.2 Neuroterus valhalla | reverse complement strand
ATATGTCCCTTTTCTTTTCCTTTGGGAAAATTGAGGAGTTGCGACCTAGGTTTTCCCAGCATAAGATTTTCTACTTTGGTTCAGTTGTTGGAATACTTGAATCCAAGATCCAGAATTGATTGTGCACACCACCTTATAATCTATCGGAAGTTCCAGAGAGGTTCTGAGATATTTTAGAGATCTGTATTCTGGCTTCCGCCTTATTCAACAGCCTTTCGGAGAAAGTTGAAAATTCGTTGTGACTGAGAAAATCCTGAATTTCAGGTTCTGGAAATTCTAGGGTTTCTTCGGGGGTCAAGGGAGCAGCAAGAACAGTGGCTTCTGGTTCCTCAGTTTCCACTTTTACCTCGACAGACCTTTGTGCGAGTTTTTCTCGCAAACGTTTACCTGCGCGATACTTAGAAATGCGCTTGACGTCCTTTTTCACTAGGACATAAGGCATTCTCAAGCCATATTAAGAACATCAGTATTTGTAAGCAAAGAGTCTGACTGCACGAAGAAAGGGGTTATTCGAAATTATTCTCCTTCTTTCGAACATCAACTGTCAAATGATTTTCAGAACGATCAGAAGCCAAAATCTTGAACTTCAAAATCATAGAAAGCAATCATTATAAAGGTAGTAAGCAAGAGAAAATTATGGTGGTTATGTGCAAGATCAACCCTTGAATCAGGTCCCAATATTTGACTCAAAAGCAAATATATGGCTGCATTGAAAATACTCAGCCAATGACGGCGAGGTCCCCTAGCCAATTACGGCGTGGGTTTTTGTTTCAATTCAGAATTAAATTCAGTTCAAAGTATGTTCTAAATGTTGAAATCATAGAAAAGCAGTAATTGAGAACAAGATAGAAATTGCTAAACAACTTTGAAGTGAATGTCAATATTTTACTAGAAGTAGAATATTGCTAAATTGAAAATACCGAGCAAATAACGGCGAGGTCCCCTAGAAAATTACGGCGTGGGTTTTTGATTTAATTCAGAATTACATTCAGGTCAAAATATGTTTTAAATATTGAAATCATAGAATAGCAGTCATTGAAAAAGTATTAATTTAAATGATCAGCAAAATTATATTTATGTGAAAGTTGTGAATTACCACCTGGTTACAGTAAGTTACCACTGATAACGTAGCTTGATGGGGGTGAACGGCAGGGTGAAATCCCACCGATGCCGCCTTCGGTTTGTCACGTGCGGATAAAAATTGATTTAGATATATTCGTTCCTATCATACGGGGGGAGGTTCCCCTGAACTGAAGAAAGAGAAGCCCGTTCTTTTATTATTTATTGTGGATACGTTACCCTGATCCTCTCGAACTGAGAGGTGTTCATCCTGAAATTCTCAACCAAGAAAGACAGGGGCAGAGGTGATTCGAAAGTAAAATTTTGAATCTCCCAAATTTTCAAACTTAAAAGAGGTTTATTTCAAAAGTAATCAGATAACGACCTTATACACACACATATGGATACATACGAAAGAAGTAAGAAATTGGAACGATACGGAATTGTGACTCACCGGTCCTTTTTTTCTTAGAATTACCGTTGGTTGTTTCGTGGAAGGGAGGAACACTCTCTCTTCTCGTTAAAAATGAGACGGGCAAGAATATATTTTATATGGTTCCTACCAACTATCAGAATGATAGTTGGTGGATTTTTAATTGTTTTGTGCTTTACATACACATACACACACACACAATCACTATTTTGTGTCCTTTGCCTTAAAGGTTAGTAGTACATATCTTTCCTTCAAGGGGAATTCGTGCCTTGCAAGAATTTAACTCTTTCTCGTTTTGAGATTCGAGATGGGGTTAAGTTCTCTAGACTACTCCCTTCTTTCACAGGCCGGATAAGACACGTACCACTCCCGTTACGGTCCTTCCTCCCGTTTGGCCAGAGATTTTATTTTTATTTAACGTCCGGATCACTAATTTTTGTTGACTCGGATAACTTATCAATTCCGGCAATTTCATCCCCGGTACTGTCCCGAGAAAAGTATAATCCCACTGGTTTAGGATAGGACGTGCGACGACTTACGGACTTAGTAGAACTCTTCGGTTTTGTCGACTCTTATTAGGATCCCGAACCGCGGACGGACAAAGGCTAGGGTAGTTACGGCTCGTGCCGGGTTGCCCAAGTTACTGCGTTGATCGACTTTGTTCGATGCTCGTTTAACGCTCAGGCGGCGATAATTTAGGTAGGGATTTCTTATTGTCAAATGAGGAATTCGGGTAGAGATGGTAAGAATGTGCATTGACCTCTCTCATTATTAGCTCAGTCATGGAATGTTGGTGGCGAAATTATAAGAGGGTGCATCGGACTCTCCGATTATTTGCTGAGTCGCGGAGTGTTGGTCGCAAAATTTCCTACGAGGATATTCGTGCACCTGTAAGACAAGAGTCCAGTCGGCAATTCAGTAAGAATTGGTGACATTTCATGCATCGAGATTTTGTCAATTTGAATCATAATGATAACAGGTCAAAGTTTTCAATCAGAAATAGTTTCTGATGTTTATTACCTTTGATCTTCATTTATTGTTCTGACACTGAGAGTCCCAGCGTTTAAAATGCTGCTGAGCGAAGCACGTGGGTTTGTTTTGATGCGACCACGTGCGTCGGTCAGCAAGCGAGGCGAGAATTCAGCGGGGTACTATAGAAGGAGATTGATGATCTGGAGATGCATGGAAAGGAAGAGAGAAAGAGGATAATACCATTATTTCCGACGTTGGCCAAGGTACACTGGACTGTTGCAATGCACAAATCCTGTGGCAAGAGGGCAGAGGGAGAAACCGAGACACCGGCCTCTTGCGAAAGGGAGAGCGAGCATGATGCTCGTATGTGTGCGTGTGAACATTCATATATTGCGCGCATAGGATCGCTTCCTTCCTTCCTGTCATATGTTTCTCATTGTATTTCGTGAAATCTTTCTAATGAATCGCTTATCCAGCACCTAAAAGGCATTACCCGCAAAAGCATTTTTCTTTTAGCTTCGAAGCCAGCTCGTAGGAGCATTACAATAGCGCTTAGAATGCTGAGTCTTCATTCCAGCGCGACGCTCTCGTTACAAACGATGGCAAGTAAAACTTTTCGGGATTCTTGCATTTAAAGCAATGAAGGTTTGAATTTTATTCTGGGGTTTTCCTATTTTCAGATTTTCTCGCCATCGCTCTTAAAATTTTGATCGAATTTCGTATTTATGTTATAAAAAATGGTTCTTCTTGGTATTTTGGGAAATGAACCAAACCTTTGTGGATGGAATCAGAAGTTCTGCTCTTGAATTAAAGTTTCTAAGTAAACAAAACTTTCGAAATTGCATTTTTCGAAAATTAATTTATTTTGATGGAAGTTTGCATTTTTGTGATAGATAATGGACCTTCTAGGTATTTTGGGGAATTAATTCATCCTGTGTGGTTGAAATTTGGAATTTTTCTCATAAATTCAAGGTTTTGCATCAAGCAGAATTATTTATATTTTATTTAGTAAGAATGGATTCATTTCGATTGAAGTTTATATTTTTGAAATAGAAAACAGTTCTTCTTGGTATTTCGGGAAATTATTTCATCCTTTGTGTTTGGAATTAGAAATTTTTCTTCTATATTGAAGTTTTTAATGAAACGGAATTATTGAAATTTTATTTAGTGAAATTTAATTTGTTTTGATGGAAGTTTGTATGTTTTTGATAGGAAATGGATCTTTTTGGTATTTCAGGGAGTCCATCCATCCTTTGTGGTTAGAGATAAAAGTTTCACTTTTGTATTATTTCTTTGTTTTGGAAATTCATTTTTTTTAATGAAAGTTTATATGTTTGTGATAAAAAATGGATCTTCTTTGTATTTCGGAAATTCATTCGTCCTTTGTGGTTGGAATTTGTTGTTCTTCTTTTAAATTCTAGTTTTTGAATCGAGCAGAATTATTAAAATTTCATTCAGTGATAATTGATCCATTTTAATGGAAGTTTTCATTTTTGCGATAGAAAATGGATCTTCTTGGTATTTCGGGAAATTAATCCAACTTTGTGGTTTGAATCAGAAGTTTTTCTATCATCTTAGAGTTTTCAATTATTGAAATTTTATTTAGTGAAAATTGATTTGTTTTGATCGGAGTTTGAATTTATGTGATAGAAAATGATTCTTCTAGGTATTTCGGGAAATCGATTTTTCCTTTGTGGTTGGAATTTGGAGTTTTTCTTTGAAATTCAAATTTTTGAATCAAACAGAATTATATAAATTTTTTAGCGGAAATTAATTTTTTTCGATTGAAGTTTGTATTTTTTTGACAGAAAATGGCTCATTTGTATTTCAGAAAATTATTTCATCCTTTGTGCTATAGCGACTTTTCAAAACTCATTGGGACCTGGCTCCGGAAAAGTGTCATGAAAACTAAGTTTTAAAGATTTGGAGCGACCAACGTAGTAAAAGAAAGAGGCAAAGGAAAAGGATGATGTTACTCACCCATGTCCATGATGTTGAGCGCCAGACGCCTTTTTGGTGTCAATCGATGAATTTATCTTTAACCGTAAAGTTTCGACGACAAAGAAAGAAAATTAAAAATTTGAAAAAGGAATCCCGATTCTGCCTCTAGCGCGGCGGAAAAGGGATTAAGTTGGGGCGAATTGCTACAAATTATTAATGCACTGGATTTACTATAGAAAAAAAGTGTAATGGTTTATTTAAAAGCTATACATTTAAAAAAAAAATTCGATTCAGACCGTTTCATTATGGTTCATGGCATGGTCTTTGCTAATTCTGGATCGAACATCCATTCACATACAAGCAGCCTTAAACTAATAATTCACTGAAATGATGCAAAATATTGCTTATTCTAACATGGCGGAAGGCCTATATCCGACGACGCGATTTAACACGGCCACCAGTCCGCAGAAACACTAAAAAAAACACCGAAACACTGCATATCTGTCGAAGAAAACTCCCAATAAACCACATAAGACAAGTTTAAGGAGGAAAAACTAACGCCTACCTTACTTGCACAAAAGAGACCGCAACTCCGAGCTCCGTGAAATATTTTCCAGGAAAGAAATGGACTCTTCCAGTTGATGCTGAACGCATGTCGTAACCTCTCCAAATCTACGAGTCTTGCGGCTGGCACACTACTGCCGGTCGCTGACTTGGCTTCTCTCGGCTTCCCTCTTCTTTCCCACCTTATCCTCCCGCCAGGCGGTCGGTCTAGTTGGTGCTACAACCGAATGTCTGAAACTTGAACTCATCCAGACGGAACCTGAACCGTTCCGTTAAGTGGACTGTCGTGCCGGCAAGATGGATGACCCGGCGTTTTGACAGGTACATGGACCAGCATGGTCTGATACCATTTAGTTATTAGTTAATGAAGTTCGAATTATCATCGATCGTGCCTCTGACCTCCGGAAGGTTATGTGATCAGTAATAGTAAAGTGGTGGTGAGGTGCGGTGGTGATGTGCGGTGGTGAACTGCGATGGTGGAGGGCGGTGGTGAAGAGTGGGTGTGTGAGTAGGCAGCTCGGCAAAATCAGCGTGCGACGGTGATCAAAGTTTCGTTGTCCTCCCGTACCAGGATTTCTCCAGCTCCCTAGGATTACAATCTCTGTTCCGAAGCAAGATAGGACGTCTGACCTCCTCTTAAGTACATAAGGTATTCAATATCTAAGTTATACCTACGTATACAAGTTCCTGTATGAATACATTTTCAACATTTCAAATTCCTTTTCAAAACAACCCAATAATAAGGATCCATATCTAATATGTCAACTAATTCATTCAGCACACTTTAAATCAATTTTCCATGCTTTCTTCTTAGCTTTGATTTTCTGAGTAGCGTGCTGGCCTTTGGTATTTTTTGCGGTTAATTGCAATTATAACTTTAAACAATCTGGAGGAAGGATCAACAACGAGTGGCAGGCCACAACGTTACAACACCCCCTCCTTGCCTAACAGCGCGAGGCCTCTGGACCGGCACGTGTCAGCAATCCGTCCCCAGACTGCCTACCAAGTTAAAGCATCTCTTCGAGTGCTATGGTGCGGGCTGTTCTTAAGACTGATGACTGTGCTGAATATCTTTGGATAATCCCCAAAGTACTTTATGGAATCGTACAGGCAACATCAAAAAAGAAGAGAAATGTATTGAATGTAGTCTGCTCGCTCCCAGACTTCTGATTATAAATGAAAATCATAATATTTCGTGTCGTCAACTGGACTTCTAATGAACAACAATAACTGAACTTTGATAAATCTTCCATATACCCAATATTCCAAAAGAACTGATTGCTGTATTCTGAAGTTCCTTCCTATTTACCTATTCCTAGTTCCATTGAATTGGTTCAAATATCTAACTTCTAACGCACTTATCTTTGTCAAAACACTTTTTAGGATTTTTATACTGCTTATAGTCCTGCTTGAAATAAAAGAGAGAAAAAACGAAGACGGACTATAAATAACTATACATTATTTACAATCTAACGACAAAAGCTTATAAACTAAAGAACGGCAAGAAAGAACTATACCTAGGCATACATTATTTACACCCTAACGACAAAAAGCTTATAAACTAGAGAACGGTGAGAAAAGAATTATACATTATTTACACCCTCACGACAAAGAGGCTTATGAACCAAGAAGCATAAAGCTCACATACTAAAGAAGAGCAAGGAGGAAGGGGAGCCAGAGATCAAAGATTCCCAATCGCCTCCGAAAGGGCCTTGATGCGCTGAGGCTCCTCGCACAGGGTAGGTCTCTCTCCCGAGGGTTGATGGACGCTTGTCTGCCCTCGCATGTACCTTGGGCCGCTTCTTGAACACTGATTTACCCTTACCTCTGGTCTTCCACACTGGTGACAAAACACCCCCCTCGGTACCAAGCCAGCGTCGGTAGGCATACCGACTCCGAGCACCGGTCCTACCTCTCATCCTGCATGAAACTAGAAATCGGGAATGGGATCGGTTCCGGCCTCCAAATCGGCGGCGGACTGCTGACCGGTGGCCGATTCAGGTCTCCTCTTTGCACCGGAAAACGTTCCAAAGTTGGAAACGGAGTTAGTGTCGGTCCCCTAATCAGCGCCGGGAAATCCACCGGTTGCAAACTGTAGCCCAACCTTTGTTATTTCATTCCATCCCGAGTTCGGGCCAGAGACAACTCTGATTCCTGAACCGGTCCCCTAGAAGGCAACCTGAGTAAGGCAGACACCGGTGTTGCATCAGTAAACGGGGGAAACCATAGCCCGAAGTTGCGAAGAAAGCGAGAAGGAGCTACATCTGACAGTCTCAGAGGTAAGGTTCCCGAAACCTTCCTCCGAACTCCAAAGCGCGCACACCCCATCCATCGTCGCCGTCCAGCTTTCCTCGCTGGATTCCAATCTCCGCGGTTGGCCTAGAGACAGAGGGGATTCTCGAAGGTACCCTACTTTCTTTATTTAAGCCGTCTACTACGGCGAGGTCCTTCTCCCCCCCCCCTCCCCTGGCTTTGTGAAGTTGGGATCTTGGGGATGGCTACCTTCGACTTTCCGGGGCCCACTTGGATCACGGCGGCGGACGAGGTGGGCGACCGGGACGCCGAAGTTCTGGCGTCAGGGTCCTCCCGCCGTTCTGGGCAGGAACAGCTCAGTGTTACGGCCCTCCCCTGATCTTCTTGTTAGCGTGAGACCACCTTCTTTTCGGCGTCTTCCCCTATTCCTCCCGACCAGGGATGACGCAACTCCGGGCTTGGAAATCTGACGGGGCGGTGCTCCCTCTCTTTATAAATCCCTGCCAGCTCCGGTAATCGATTCGTCTGGTCGACCGACTCCCTGACGACTCGGAGATCCGAGCTCGGGTCCGGGATACGACGACGGACGAATACCCATTGCCAGACTATGTCTCCCACCTGATAGCAAGCGTTTCGCCTCCGGCGGTTATAATACCTCGCCTGGCGATGGGAAGCCACGTCCAAGTGATGCGCAACCAAATCTTTCAGAGACAGTAATCTCTTAACCCCAATGTCCCATTCCTAAATAGCTAACGGTATTATATCAGGGGCTCTTCCTCCTGTCTCATCAACGAATTAGCCAGTCCAGGCTCTCTATCCAAATTCAAGAGCGCTGGTGACATATGAGTGGAACTATGAACGGCCGTATTGTACGCAAATCGGAAGTCGGGAAGATGTTTATCCTAGCTACGATGTTCACCTCCTACAAAACATGATATCATGGTTTTGAGCACACGATTTACCCTCTCAACCGAAACAGCCTAAGCGTGATACGGTGGGGAAGTCGAGTGCCTAATCCCTAATTCAGAAGCAGCCTTTGAAATTCGGTTGTTCACACACTTTGTGCCATTATCGGTAAACAGTACTTCAGGAGTACCCTATCTAAAAATAACGGATTCTTCGAACGACTTTTGGGCACTAGCGGCATTTGCTTTCCTCAGGGCTATCATCTCGATCCATTTGGTAAACATGTCTTGAAAACCAAGACATGTTGGTGACCTGAACGACTTGGTGGAAACGGGCCCATAATATCTGCCGCCACCACCGACCAGGGATGCTCAATTACTCGCTTTCCCATTAGACCCACCGGGCCTGCCTGAGCCACTTTCATTTTCTGGAACATGGCACATGCTCTGACGTACATGGCTACGTCCTTGAACATGCCAGGCGAATGATACAACAACGAAAGACGCTGGAACGTTTTGTCTACTCCCAAGTGTCCAGGTGTCTTTGTATCATGAGCCTCACTCAAAGCCTTCTTGCGCAGCTCAAGTGGCAAGATCAGCTTCCACGCTTCCAGGTCTGGGAATAATGGGTCGGTCAGACGGTTGGAACGATGGCAGTAGAGACGATTGCCCTCCAATTTCCAATTCGGAAACTGATAGGGCATTTCTTGGACTATTTTGGCCCTTCTGAGGTACCAGATATCGTCAGTCTCGCCGATAGCGCATACCACCTCGGAATCGGGCTCAAACATGCGTGAGAGTACGTCTGGTACATGGTGGAGGGCCCCTTTTCTGTGCTTTATCTCAAAATCGTATTGTAAAAACTCAAGGGCCCATCTTTCCAATCTCCCAGTAGGATCCTTCAGGTGGTGGAGACATCGCAGACTACTGCGATTCGTTAAATCTAATATCAAAATCGAATAATTCCGCAAAGTCGTGACCAAACAAAACTTCACAATCGAAGGTTGGTGTAGAATGTATCGGCAACTGTTTGCTTAAGCCTAAAAACTTAAGAGGTAATATAGCTTATCCGGCTGTTTCCTTGATCACCTTGTTGGGGTACATAATACCCGGACGGGGCTGACAAGCTAATTTCTCAAGTAATTCGCTAAACTTTTCAAAAGCTGGCTTACCAATGTAGGTACAGCATGAGCCTGGATCGAAAAGTCTGTGTAATATCCGGCCGTCGACACTAACAGAAATAAACAGGCGCTGCTCATAAAGTACAGTATTTACTTGATCTAGCAAAATCTAAGGGGCCTTTACGGCGAATGGGAATAGTGACCCGGCCCTATGGTCACTTACCCTTACTCGTTTCCCGCCACGGTACCCTCTTAAAGTGCCACTAGCGGAAGTGGACACTGAGGGTGCTGGCATTGAAGGACTTGCTCCTCGCACATTAGAACCCACCGCAGCCATCGGAAGATTCGAGGCTCCAGCGGTCTGGGTACCCAATGAAGGATAACAAAAATTAGCTGGCATGAATCGTGCCTGAGGAACGTCTGGATAAAAGCCATAATTAAATTAGGGGGGATAAAAATTAAAAGGATTGGGTATAGGCGGAACCCGAGATTCCGGAGGACCCACCATTGCAAGGCATTACCTGTAGTGTTCGTCGAACTGAAATTGGCTGGAGCTGTATTTGACCTACTATCACGCTTGCCCCCACGATTTTTACCTTGCTTTCGGCCCCTACTTTCCTGCTTCCCATTCTCGTTTTTTATGGTATTATTGCTACCGGATTCCCCACTAGCAGCGCAATTTGAAGCTGCGGGTTCTTGCCCAGCGGCGGCAACTCCTTGTGGTTTTGTGGTACAAGAACGATAAGGAAATTCCGGAAAAACGCTATCTCTTGACTGGGGGAGGG
>WSXT02162194.1:0-10033 GCA_011762715.2 Neuroterus valhalla | reverse complement strand
AAAATTTACAAAAACGTCTTTTTTCCTTATGGGAAATACGTGTTAAACTTCACGGGGCTTGCGGCACCTCTAAATATTTTTTTTTTTTAACAAAAAATATGAATTTATTTTTTTGTGGATTCGAACGAATTTCCGGGCGTTTTGCATAAAAATTCGAAAAACAATTTTTTGGACCACCCTTATCGGATGAATATGAAACTCCATAAAGTAGCTGTAAGAAGATTCGAGATCGAGAAAATGATGAAAAATGGGATTGTTGAGCCTTCTACCAGTACGTATTGTAATACGTTACGAATGGTCATAGAAAAGGATAAAACAGTTCTTACCCTCTCCTTTATTCTACCTTTACCTCTTTTTACATTCCTTATCCCACCAACCTTTTCCTTCTATTTCCCTCTTCCCTTTTGGTCTTACCACCTCTTTTAGCTTTTGAATCACTCCCTTCATTCTTTCTATTATCTCGTCTACCCCGCCCTCTTCTACACCTTTCAAATTCTGGTTCTTCATTTTTTCTCTGAATTCTTCCAATTTTTCTCTCCCCCAGCGCCACATGTTTTCTTTTCTCATCTCTCCTCTTCCCTTCTAACTTCTAGAATGTCTATGACCTCTCCTTCCAGTTTTTCTTTCACCGGGAAGTGCTCAGAGAGTATCTCATTCCCCACTTCCATCCCTACCATTAGCTTTCGTACCCTCTTGTCTGCTAAAATGTACTCTATTATGGTCTCCCCTTTTCCTGTGAATGTTATTCCACCACCCTCGTCCCCTCTAGTATTTCCATCGCAAATGAACTACCCTACTTCTCCTATCAACTTCAGAAGTACCCTACCCTCTCGATCTGTTTCTCCATGTTTCGATTTCCTCATGAACGCCTCTTCCTATTCATCCCATACTATCATCTTTCTTTAATCAACCTCCTTATAACTTTCCATTCCTCTTCTTCACCTCTTCTCCTGTGAACACATACTACCGCTACCCTTTTTTCACCCACTTCAATTCATCTCATCATTACTCCGTCCTTTGTTTCTCCATCATCCTCAGGTCCCTGTTCTACCCTAAGATCCTTTCTCACCCTTGATATCATGCCGCCCATCCGTCTCCCTTCCTCATGTTCCTTTCTTGCTTCCTGCATCTTCCAAACATACCCCCTTGGTAATTTTTCCTCTATTCCTTTCCAGTCTTTCTTCTCCACCCATGTCTCACTCATCACTACTACGTCCCATTTTTTTAATTCTTCCCAGAAACCTAAGTCTTTGTTTTTCAATCTCGACACATTCCAGGATGCCACTTTCACTTCCCTCTCTTCTCTGACCTTGTCTCTATGTTTGTTACCCCTCCGTAAACCCCGCTGCGTTCCGTTGACTCCCACCCCGCCGCTCTCCGTCCATCCCCCCCCCCTGCCTTTTTTGACAGACTTTCAAAACTTCTGTCTCTCCGTCCCAGATCCTCACCTCTCCATTTATCCATAGCCTATCCCTCACTATTATTACCCTGCTACCTATCCTTCTTTCTTCCCATGCACTCTGCCCTATCATCCATTTTCTTCTTCTCTCCTGCCGCGTCAGATTTTCTTCGATTTTCTCTGTTCCCCCTTTCGACAATCGCTACTTCCCCATTATTTCGAATCTCTCCTCCTCATTTCCTAGTATCATCAAACACATGCCTCTCCTCTCTTCCTCAGTCCTTCCTATTCTCCTTACTGTTTCTACCTTTACTTTTGCCCCAACGTCCCTTATCACTTTCCTCACTTCTTCCTCTCCTGTTCTGCTTTTTATTTCCATCTTCTTGATCACAACGTTCTTGCTTTTCTTCTTCCTTTGTTTCCTTTCTATCTGTCTTTCTATCGGTGGCAATTTCCTTTGTACATGTCTATCATCATTCTGCGCATCCTGCGCGTCTATTTCACCTGTATTGACTCTCTCGATACTTTCTATCCCCTTCGTACTCTGCTCTGCCCTTGCTTCTAATCTACTCAATCTCTCTTCTATTACAATCATTTCTATATTCCTAAGGTTCTCATTTTCTTTTGAATGATTCTCCACCTGCGTACGTGAACATGACCAAAAAGAATAAGGACACAGAAAAACATTTCTGAGAATCACTATAATAATCCATTCATAACAAAAAGTGATGGGAAGTGACTTGTTCCTTTTTTTTGGAACGAGAATGGTAACAAAGTTCCTTTGTAAAGAAAAAAAACTTAGAAAGTTGAATTTTGAAATAAATGAATTTTTAGTTAAATATTTGACAAGAAGATTAATTTTCTAACCGAAAAACGAGTTTTCAACAAATTCATAAATTTTCAACAGAATATATTCGGATTTTCAAATGAAACACATAAGTTGAGAACCGAAAATAGAATAGTTTATTTTTAACTGAAAAAATTTACTTTTCAAAGAAAAAAATCGAATCTTGAATTGGTTGAAAGCGACGAGAAGAACGAATTTCCAAAGAATGGTGGAAACTCTATGTATATTGATGAATTTACAACAAAAAGATTTTTCAACTGTACAAGCACCAAGTTTTGTAATTTTTATCAATTCAATATTGATGTTCTTCCTAAAAAACAAAAAAGGATTTTTGACGAAAGAGCTGTTGCTTCAATTTCCTATCAAATAATCGAATGTTTCAAATAAATTGCCTAGTTTTTAACCAAATTCTTAGATTTTCACCCAAGGAGTCGAATTCTCTATCAAGAAGTTTCTATTCTAGTTTGAATGACGTAAAGGTATGCTTGGGGATTCGATTAGTGAATTGGGTCCGTTTGAGTGAATACTTATATTTAAATCTTAAGACTCGATTTTCTGTCAACAACCCTTGGCGCGGTCAGTTGACACATTTGCACACCAGGTTTCTAGTTTTTGGGCGGCTTAGTGACTCGTCCCAGGGCGAAGTCCGATGTTGCCATTTTTCAAAATTTTGTACTGTACGTGAACTTTCTTTGGCAACATCTGAATTAGGCCCATGCCTTTGACTGATCCTTAGCGGAGGCCGATTTTCGTCAGTCTTGAACTACCCTCGCTAAGAGAACGATCTCGCTATTAATATCTCGTGTCGTATATCTTATAATATTTTGTACTTAACTACTCACCTCATATTTTATTTCGTATCGTTTACCTGTTTGTGATTTTTATTAACTAATTTAAATGCACTCAACTTTATTTAATATGCACCTTACCGTGCAAACAGGGTCAGTGCAGTAGAATCCAGGTGTGTGAGTAGTAAACGGATGCTTCTAATAGAACTGACGCAAATGACTGGAATGAGAGTCTTATATTGAAATTAAATAATTGAAATTTGGTTTTAATCTTATTCGAAATTCTTGAAATTAATTTTAATCTTGGGAATCCCGTTCTAAGTTCTTTCGCGACAAATGTCACTCGCGGACACGACAATAGATTAATACGTCCCAGCTCTCCCAGCAACACCCGAATGCGGATTCAAAGCGTGTAAGAAGTGTATCATAAGTTTGAACCCTTCGAGAATAAAAATATTCCAATATTCTAGTCATAAATGTGTAATAATATATGTATTTTCAATTCAGAGATTTATGGAGCCAGTACAAACGGGTTTTTGAAAGATTCGTACAATAACAGTTTACAGCTATTATGCACCTTCAAATTGTGAAAGTTAAAGTACAAAAGGATTTTATTGCACATAATCTTGATATCTCTAAAAGAAATAATTGAAAATTTTACAGAATTCATATCAAGTTCACCAGCGAAAAGTGTTAGCAATACTTTTTCATCATATACTTAAAATGTATAGATCTACAATTTGGAAATAATGGTTCATTTTCCTCATTCAAGAGTGTTTTAGAGTTCTTTTCGTTTAGAACTTCGAAGCCTAAACGCTCTGCCAACTTCATCGAAACAGGTGATACAAAAACTGTAGCTGTTGCTTTTAGACCATACTTCTGGCATATGTCCTTTCTGAAATTCCAACGACTTTTTATAACAGAGAATAACCAGGTGCAAACATAAAATATTCATAAACAAAAGCATTCAAGTGATAATATTCCTCTTTTCAATTACCTCGAATCGAGCATCTGGCGACCAAAGGACTGTCCACGAAAAGATGGCATTACGGTAAGACCACTAGAATATAACAATTCCTCAATACCAAATTTACTTTTAATGTCTATTTCATCAACCATCTGCTTCTTGGACTTTACGTAATTAATAAGTAGTGGAGATTTTATTTTCGCCTGTAAACAACAATTATTTTATGTTAGTTCGCCTCAAGTTAAAATTATGGAATAGAATCTTTTAATACGAGTGTTCAAATTTCAAAGCTCAGGGATTCAAGAACAAATGAAAGGGTGTCAAGATGATCCACTTGAAATTGAATGATTTACAACTCATGATTTCTAAATAATTGCACAAAGTTTGATTGTGAAGTTGAATATCTACTGAACATCAAATTGCAGTATCGCAGTATGATGTGCTTGATAATTTAAAATTAGGAGATTCATATTTCGTGCTTCAAATATTCCATCATATAATTGTAGATGCTCTTAAAAATGGACAGTCATATACATTCCATGCATTCGGAAATGATTGAGTCCACCAAAATGTTTGGTAACCTGAAGAAGATAAAAACTAATTGAGAATAGTGCAATCGCAGAAATAATTATCTGGAATCTGTTACATCTCCTAAAAAAAAAAAAACTAAATGACATCTTCCCAACTCTTTTTGAGATGTATTTTCATCAAAGTATAATGACTCTTACAGAGTCTTGAGCAATGTTCCCAAGGTTTTAGAGGAATGCTTCAATAGGTGACCAATAAAGTGATATTTCCTCTATATCGAAGAATATTTTTAGATGCGCCGATTTCATAAGCTTACCATTATTTCTGCAGAATTTCCCGTAGAATGGACTGATTGAACGAACAATAAATTGACACCTACAAGTATAGGTTTTCCACCATTCGGATTATCTGTAAACACGCCAATGCTTACACCTTGTTGCAAAGCACTCCGCCATATCATTCTTAGACCCCCAATAGCCATTGGATCATCTTTCACTGCAGTAAAGACGAATTCTTTTTAGAACATTGATCATTTTTTACCTAAAATTATTCTTTTATAGTTAAATGTTAATTATTCCTAATAAATATATCTCGTAGCATATTTTGAATTCAAAATTCTATTATTTTTGTCAATTATAATTCTACTATTTGATAAAAAATTTTGTTTTTCTTGTTGACAATTTAACTGCCTTATTGAATATTTGTTTTCTAGGGAAAGAAATCCGTCCTTTTGGATTAAAAATGCATCTTTTGCTGGAAAAGTCATCCATTTGAGTTGAAAATTTGTCTTTTATGGTTGAGTTATATTGGTTGTTGGTTCAAGTCTATACTTTCATATTTTTGCTTCAAAATTCTTCTTTTTAGTTAAAACTCTACTGTTTGGTTTATATTGAGAAAAACTATTTATGATGACATTGTCTTCGCTTTCATTCCACGTCTGAGAAAAACCAACGAATGTGCATATCAGAAATAACATCGACGACTGCCAGACCCTGAGAGAGTTTTCTATACAAATTACCGAATAAAACTTGAAGTTATACACGGAGAGGAGTAAACCGTAACCGTTACTGCCAACCCCGTAGCTGCTACACGCGATTCCCGAATATGAGATCAACAGTAACTGTTACTGCGCTCACATGAAGTTTTGCTACCTGCAGAGCATTTATTCGTCGCGAGACAGTAAAATGCAGCGCAGTCATAGTTACTGCCACAGCAGTAATTGTTACGGTCTCGACAGTAATAGTTCCTGTTTAGTCCGTAACCATCACTGAACGCGCAGTTTTTTGCTTTATCTACATTGCGTATCTACGAACCAGAATAAAATAATGTACGAAACTAACCTCAAAAGTCTTCAAGTTGAAACTCGGAAAGATGATAAGCTGATCCTCTCCTCCAATTTATGTAGTTTCTCAAGAAATGTATTAAATTTAAAAGGTAATGTGCAAGGTCAAAAATCAAATAGAAAACCATTCGATTTTAGTGGAACTAAAATTTTGATAGCGATGAGTATTAGTAGTAACTATCACTGTCAGCGGAGCAACGGTTACTGCGAAACGTTTTCACGTGGGGCGCAGTAACTGTTACGGTGTGGCCGGAATAGTTCCGTCGCTGGCAGTAGCAGTCTCGGTTTATCTACAATCCGTTTTTCATTCGTAGCTGTTACGGCAAACGCTTTAACAGTTACGGTGAACGCTGTAACAGTTACGGTGTAAACAGTTACTGCTCAGGTTTACTCCTCTCCGTATACGTTCCCAGAACAGACTAGTCTTATCATCATTCCTTATCAATTGATTTAGAACATTCTTTCCACATGAGAAATTGGTAAAAAGGACAAAATAGGAGAAGGTCAACGTGAGTTAGGGGGCGTGGAAACGGGGGGGGGGGCTCCCCAAACGTAAAAAAATGGGCTGATATATTTTAATTCGAATGGTATTTTTTTGGGTGAAATTTACACTAGTTCAAGGGAAATTTTATTATTTTCAACGTTTTTATTTCAATGTCATCTTTTTTGCAAGAAAGTGAAACTTTTTCGTTGAAAATTTGTCTTTTTAGACAGAAAATTTACCTTCCAGTAGGATTCATCTTTTCCTGTTCAAAGTTCTACTTTCGTGGTTGGAAATATGGTTGGGATGATTCACATTTTATCATTCATCTTAGAAAAGGAAAAAATTTTACTTTAAACTGAGTTTTTGAGAAAAATTGAGAGGGAGATCTTCCGAGTCACTAGAATCTTTAAAATAGAGAAAATATTCCAAACAATTCAAATCAACCGAAATCCCCTTAAAATCTTCAAACTGAAGTAAGAATTTCTGAAATACTAAAAAATTATGAGAACATTCTCATAACTCTCTCTTATCTAACCGATCCATTTGATCGATACGTCCCTCTTCGGTGGAACAAAGAACCTATGCAGTTAAGAAAGTTAAGTGCATTCGACTGAATCGTGGCAGCATAGTCCCATAATTGTGAAAACCTATGAGGTTTTAAAGATAGCGCAAGAGAACTACCGGGGCAAATAAAGATTATCATTGAACGAATCATCTTAAGCCAAAAGAGATCACGCTAATACTCTTAAGAAAGGCGCGACCTCACTTTTGAAAGAAGGCACCGTAGGAGGTATAGAATTTCCTAAATTCCCGGCCAGCCAGCCGCCTGTCTACGCTCTACGGACTTTCAGACTGCATCCTGCCGAACGTCAACAGCCTACCAGCGAATTTCAACTGCACCAGCGTTTCTCAAACTCCTGTTGCGTAAGTTTGTGAAAAGATTGCAAATTTCTTTCCAAATAGTGAGAAGCCATACGCGGCTTTTTCCTTTAATAGACGCCTACGTTTAGCTTGTGTGATTATTAAGTATTGTGCAAAGCGCGCCGCGATCCGAATTCTTATATTCACAACTTCGCGATAAAAATACAACCCTGCATTGGCATTCTCAGCGTATAGGAAAAATTTGGAAAAATACCCGATGAAGGAATCGGAAACAAGTGAAGATTCTTTAAGTAACTTAAATCTCGAAAAAAATCCTTTCCTCACGGCTCGAACGATGTCTAGTGAGAATATAGAATCCAGTTCCTAGGGAGGAACAACAATTATAACTATAAAATTTATTTCAGAAAATATAATCAGCATGGAAACTTCCCGAAAGAAGATGGAAGATCTGCTGCGAACTTTGAACATCGGAAATTCCAAGCGAGCACGAGAAATTGAGAATATCACGAAACAAGGGAATATGCTCTTAACGGAAGATGATAGCTCCAGTAATAACCCCAAAAGGGATCACACTTCTCGCAAAAATCGTGTTCCACAAGAAACTGAAAAATCTTTTCTTTTCCCTTGTGATAATGTCGATAACCTGAAAGTTGGAAATTCGTCCCTTACTTCACAAGGAATAAATAGAACATGATCGGGGTGAGAATTTTAGGCAGAACTTGCTATCAACAACCCATAATCCTAAGAAAAATGCGCGAATAGATCGTGTTCCGCACCGAGAATCAAGAAGCAGCTCCCCATCTCCGACTCGACGGAGAAACTTCGCGGGTTCTAACGCGACTCGTCCGCAGACAACTCCCACTCCTGAGACAACCTCTATTCCCGCGAAGGATATCATCAGAAATGTTGAAGAATTGAGGGGACGAGATGATATCGGTGTAGAAGACTTTATAAAGTCGGTAAAACGTGCAAAACTATAATGTTCGCAACCGGATTTAGTTCTGGACCTGCTTATAGCCGAAAAGATGAATGATCAGGCAAAACGTGCCATCCGTTTCAGCCCAATAGATGATTGTACTTACTTCTCTGTACTTTTACTTGTACTCTCTCTTAGTACTTGTTCTCTGTACTTAGGCATAATGTTGGTATCATCAGTTCAGTTGAGCTGAGTCGATCGAATCCCGAGTCGATCAAGCAAACAGGCATAGAAACCGTTCAGAATTATAACATGCGGTTATGGCAGTACTATAACGAGCTAATCTACGCGGTCCAAAACGAACAATCAAATCCAACTTCGCGTTGCTTAGCAATCGAAATTAAGGAGAAATAAGCAATAAATAAATATATCATGAACCTGAAGGATGGAATCGGTGCATAAGTTAGTCCGCTGCGACCAAGTAACTTGAACGAAGCACAGAAAGAAGCTTTATAATTTGAGATTTGGTACAGGGAAAAGCATCAACATAGATACGCAGATGCCAAACCATCGTCTAACAAACCCTTGACAAAACCGGCCTTCGTTTAATCCAGGACAACCTTCCAACAAGCCTCGTCCACTTCTAAGTACCCGAACATCAATAACCCCTCAAACCACTCTATACCTCTACAATAGAGACTTAAAATGTTCTGTGTCATATGTAAAAGATCGAGACACAGGGAATCCCAATGCTACAGCAAAGACCAAAATTTTCCGATTGGTCACTCAACGTCTCGCGCACCGAATCGCGACCTCAATTTACAGAGAGACGAAGAAATCCCAGAAAACGTCCAGGAATACCAAGAGGAGCAAATGTCACAAGAGATAGAGTTTCCGCAATTTCAGAAAGATTATTTTCAATCAGAGGAAACCTCTCTACAACAAACAGAACAGGAAGATTATTAGTGGACAGCGGCTCCTCACTCAACCTAATTAAAGATGAACTCGTTCATTCCAATCATCCACGTGAAAAATTTATCAAAGTTTTCTCTTTGGGGAATGATCAGCACCAGACAAATGATATTACAGCATTAGAATTTCAGGGAAAAGAGCACGTGTTCGTCATTATACCAAATGACTTTCCACTGCCCGAAGATGGAATTAATAGAGTCCCGTTCATGCAAAGTCACAAATTTAATCTTGCAAACATTCATTTAGAACTAAACAAAGTGAAACATGAATTGCACGATGACCGGATATTTGTTCGAATAGGCACAATCAACATAATTTCCATGCAGGTAGAAAAGAAACAGGGGATCATGGTAATTACAGATCATCCGCATATTCCAGACTCAATTTACCGCATTGGAAACTAAAAGCTGAGGGTTCTCGTTTCTAATCAGACAGACCAAATGCTGACGTTTTTAACCAAGTAGGTTCAACCCAAGTACATAAGTGTTGTACCCGAACGCGAAGAAAGAGTACATTTCATAACGACACGAGAATTGGCCAAAAGATTAGAACTTCTCCGAGCAAACACGAGACTCTCGCATATTGAAAAAAACACAGAGAAGGAAAAAGAAAAATTGTTCAAAATTATCATGATATTTTTACCTCAAAAGGAGATCCTCTCCCATGCACAAATTTAGCGAAACACGAAATTATGTTGAAAGATCAGAGACCCATTAAGGGTGTTGGACAATTTCGACTTAGAATTTTTTTTTTGATAGGTACGGCACTGACTCCGGGTAGTTATTTGCTTTTCAGGTCTTTTTTAAGGAGTGAGGTAAAACTAACAAAAACCCAGGGTCTTTTGGAATCCTTAGATCGAAAAAATTTCAAATTACTTACCCTTCGACTGAGGAAATGAATATTCTCAT
>WSXT02162193.1:0-24000 GCA_011762715.2 Neuroterus valhalla | reverse complement strand
ATTTTACTCCTTTTCAGTGCACAAAAATTTGCTAACTAGTCCAATTCAAAGTTGGCTCTTCCGAAAAAAATTCTAAGAAATCTAAGAAAGTTAATTTTTTTCATTTTATATATATATATATATATATATATATATTGTTTTCTGTTCTCCGAATAAATTATTATGTGATACCCAAATTCAATTTATTTAAAAAATGGCCAATTAGAGACATAATATCGATTCCTTTAGTGTACATATTTTACAGGGCAATAAAAAAATTTCAAATAAGAGTAAGACGTCTTCATTTTTCAGAAACGTGCAGTATGTAAACTGAGTCTTGACGTGTATTTCACATTATCATGTTTTCTCATAGGCACACATTAGTCTAGAACATAGTATACGAGGATTTCCGCGATAAATAGTTCAGAGCTTGAGATCAAAAGCTGGAAATTAAAAATATAGTATTCAATGTAGTAGCCAAGATTTCTTCAATAATGATTCTAAATAGAGGTAATTAAAAATGGTCTAACCCAGACTTTTGCGATTTTACAGCAAGGACAAAAGACGCTCTGAAAGTGACGGTAAAAAAGAGGCTCGATTTGAAAATTTTTCACGTTTCAAGGAAATGGGAGGGGGTATGGGATTGGATTCTCTTTTGCCCGACAGGTATTTTCATTTCATCTCTGAAAGGATTCCAAAGCATACCAATCATTTAGACTCTGAAACATCTTTTTATATAGATACAATTTATTAAATATGTATTGAAGAGATTTTTCCCGTACAATAAGGGTAACATAAATATTCCATTTAACGTTTTCTTTTGTTGTTTATGATCATTTCTTTACCTTCCTAATAATAGCAGATTAAAAATTCACATTCTGAACCTTTTGGTACAAATAGAGTAAGAATAACTGTTTGAATAAGAGCTCTGATATATAGAAATATTTTTCGCTCAATTTGTATTTAATTTATTCCCTTTATTATATTTATCCTCCATTTTTATGTTCCCATACCTAAATATATATAAAATCAAACATCGTTTTTACAACCACCACAGGGTCCACCAGGGAGCGACTGTCCTTCAGGAAAAATAACACAATCTTGCAGCTTCGCGGGTAGGTTGTAGATCAAAATCTGTTAGGTGTGTATTTCTTCTCTCAGCTTTGTAAACTTCCGTACTCGAGATTGAAAGGTTAATAAATTTGAACTCGAGCTTGCGCATCACTACTACACAGCCGAAGGCGGCTTCAACCCAGCGTTCCAGATCAAAAATTCAAATGTTCATATATCGAGAATGGAGGCGAACTGAGCAGAAACAAAAAATACATGTTTGCAAGATGTTGAGCTTCTTCTACCCTTTGAAGTCCATGTTTTATCAGTGTCACACAATATTTTTCATAATAATTTTACTATTCTCCGCTCAAAAATTTGTCCAAATGCAATAATTCTGCATAACTCAAAATTGTAGGATCAAATGTGTGATTCAAACTTAATTTCGCATAGCTAGATCCGAATTGGAATCGCCGAATTCGATGATCTCTGTCAATGATTCCAAAGGCATGACGACCGCTTGCTATTACACTATGATATCCTGGTGTGATTTGAATAGGGCCATGAACAAGTGTTTTGCCACCATGACCATTCCAAACATATTCGTAGTGCGATGAATCACATTTCAATCCAGGAACGTATGCAAAATAGAGTTGTCCAATTTGCCTTCCATATTCCATACTTTCAGGAATTCTTTCTCGATTCGCAGCAGCATAAGTAAGCCAGGCGTTGGTCTGCGAGCTTGATCCTGAGGTACAAACAAACATATACAAAATGTAATAATTTCGGCTGTCATATTGGATACCCTAAAACAAATATGGAACACTAGAAATCAAATTTGGAATCAGTGACCGGAAAACTCTCATCACATACAAATATATGAAAAAAAAAACATTCTAGACTTCCATATTATTCCTGATTGTTATTTTTTCCGTTTAGTATATATCAGCCTAATTCGGAGTCATCATTTAAAACATTGGATCCTGTGAATTAGAGATTTGTTGAATAGCTCATACGAGTCCTATCACGAGTCGAATTGAAGGTGAAAAATATAAAATAAAATTCCAGTCATATTCTACTCAAGAATTTTGATTTAGAAGATAAGACCTCAATTTTAATAAACGATATTACGTAACGTATTAACGTATGGTTCGAGTCAGAATGATCATTCTTTCTCCTTTTTTATTTTCAATGTTAGCACGAAAGGAAATTACTTCTTTCAAAGTAAGATTAGAAGCAAGTCTTTTTGGAAATCGTTGTTGTACTGACCAATAAAGTTGAAGACGATAAGTGAAGTGACGAGCAGAGTCAGAACCGCTATCATTTTTCAAAATCGATAAAAAAACTGATTGAAGTAGATATTTTAAAGGTTGATCGAAATTCATCTGATAAATATTCTGGGTCCTGATTGGGGTTTTTATACTGTTTTTCTGCTATCTCATGGATCGTCATTACGGTTCACCTTGAAAAGTATTTATTTTTCACAAGTTAGTCTCGAGAGAAAAAATTTATTGACTCTACTCGTTGAAACTGTGTTGCAATCGTTAAAATCTTTTATCCTCGAGAAAGAGGTCGTTTTTACATAAGAAATAATTCATACAAATGCTACAAAATTTTCAAAATATTTGATGAATGTGAAAAAAAAAAAAGTTCATGCATTCTTCCACATGTTTGATTGAATATTCTAGGAATTGTTCTTTCTGTCGAAAAAAATATCCAAATGAAAATTTCTTCTAGTAAAGCTCAAAATATTTGCTTATCTATACCCATGGAAAAAACCTACGGATAATAACAATAATAAAAATACGTGTCTAAAAAATCAATAAAGTCGTAGTTTCATTTGAAATAAGCTTATCGTCTGATGAATGGTTTGAACCAATTAAATTATTAACATTTCTCGACTTTTATTTTCTTCTTCATCTGATTTCGAGTTCAGCATTCGAGTGTTGTGGAAATCTAAAGAAATATTTTATCGATTGTGTTAATATCTTCTCCGACTATAACTTGTGATCGAATAAATTATTTCCTTTGTGAAAAACTATGTTTATTCTTTGTAATCATTTGAACGTTGAGTAAGATAAAAGATCCTATGAATTTTCATATTATTGTTCACAGACAAAAATTTTAATTTGTCATGAATAATAATCTTTATCTTCAAAAATGTATGGCATCATCTCACACTTACTTTCTATGATTTTATTGATCATTTGCATTCTTATTTAAATAATTTTTAATAAACTATATTCTGGATATAGAATTGAAAATTTTATACAATATTTTACTTAACTTCTCTGTTCCCCACATTTACCCAATTTCAAGTTTGAAATAAAGGATTGCGAAATAGGTATTGAGAGCATCTTCGAAATACCTCACTCAAGAAATTCTGTTTGGGAATTTTTCGGTTGTTTTAATCAGATTTCCGATTGATTTGACTATGATTTCTGGTGAGAATACCTTTAATCTTTTAACAGATATTTTTATGTTCATTGAGGTGCCCGAGGTTCCGCTTCATGAAACCAGTTATTCCGAGTGAGCTGATTAGATTTTCTGGCTTATATTACCAGGTATTCTGGTACGCCTAACTATTTTTTGTAGCTGAGGTGAGTAGAGTAGGGTTTAGTCTGGCTATGGATTCGCAGAACAAAATATCAATAAAATATCAATTGCCACTCTAAACAATATTAGTCCTTATACCTCATAAATATTCCGAAAACCATAAAAACCTTCTGGATGGTACTATATTACCTTTTTGAATGAAAGACGGATGTGTGTAGTGGATCTCTTCTATTCTTTGATGTAGAATCAGAATGTAAAAACTTCACCCTACTTCTTTGAAACCTGATAATATCAAACAACCATTATATTCTTTGGAGTAAATGAACCACTACTTTATCTCGATAGCTCTTCTACATATTTTTCTATGCATTGAAAATCCGATTTCAAATAACGCTTCCGTCTTTCTTGTAAAGGCGGAAAAATCTGGATATCATTATTCCAGATAATAGTTTCTTTTTTGGTTCAAAATATATACTTCTAATTTTAAAATTTCAAACATTTGGTTCATAATCGATGGATTTTGTGGAAAGTTTGTCTTTTCGGTATGGAAAGAGTCCCTTTTGCTGAAAATGTACATTAAAGATTTTTTTTCCTCACTTTTTCGAATAAGTTCTATGTTTGGTAATTCCCCTGTGTGAATTCTCTTTTGTTAAAGCTACTCCGGCTTTAACGAATATATTCTCATCGCGTGTCTCGTACTGCGCACTCGATCAAAGTTTGTCCAAAGCGGTAGAGAAGTTTTGTTGCCTAATTTTTTCACATGTTGGGTAGTTTTTCTAGAAATTCAATTTTTCTATTTTTTTTTTACGATTGAAACAAAAACTACGCGTCCAATGGGAAAAATCGTAGCAAATTTACAGATATTTTCGAACAAACATCTTTTCTCTCATTTTCGTTTACATTTTTGTATTTTGCAAATGCCACAACTCTGAAAATTTAGTTTTTATCAAAAAAATCATGAAGATAAATTATTTCACTTTTCACCTACTACCAGGAACCGTACATTCAGTTTTCGGAACTGGGATGAGAGGGTTTAAAAAAATTTTCAAAATGCTCCCCCTCTTCTATTTTTGATCCAAAATGGCAGGTTGACTGACCCGACTTGTCTTTTTGGTCCCTCAAAATGGGTGCTAAAGCACGATCAAATATGATCATTCTTTCAAAAGTTATCGAGTTCACAGATTATTTTCAATGATTTTTTTGTGCGATCGAAATTGTAATTTTACATTTTTTGAGAAAATTCAAAAAGATGTATTCACGTTCTTGAAGAGCTCCCAAGTAGAAACATTTCTTCTCTCTGACTCTATTCTCAATCTTGCGTTGTTTGGCTAAAAATTGTCATTTTAATTTATATTTTCGAATTTTGAAAATACCCTTACTCTGCCAATTTTGTTTTTATTGAAAAGATTAGTGCAATAAATTGTTTCACTTTTTACTCACTACGAGAAATTGCACTTTCAAATTTTGAAAGAAAAGTCCAAAAAAATGTTCAAACTAGATTTGAGGAAACTGGATACAAAGTCAAGTGCATAATCTTAGATTCTTCAATTGGGACCAAGTCTGTACAACTTTAGAAACGTTCATTTTGTCTATAACATCCTTCGCAGAAAAAGTAACATCAGAGAATCTAGACGATCGTCGCCAATGGTAATTCATGGACAATTCCAGTTCACTAGAAGATCTTTCACATGAGGCCGAAGTTACCGGTGAAGTCAAGACAAATCAAACAATTTTTCAGGCCCTCAGCAAAATCTGTCGTAAATTATAGGCGTTTTTCGAAATCTTGACAAAATTTTCACATTCATCAAATAAATCAAGAAGTGATTGCATTTCTACCTGAATGCATACGGATTCTTGTTTGCAGGGTTCGGGTTGCAATTAGACAATGGACATAATTGATTCAATTGTACAGTTTTTTCTGTTTGCTGGTATTTAAAAGATCTTCTGAAATGGTTCGAATTTTGAAAGAGATTCTTCTAAGTTTTTTTGGACGCTCGTCGTAAACACATCAAACACCGCTTTGAACTCCTTACGGTAAAACGTGAAAAGATCGAAAGTGAACGCAGTTTCAGGACTCTCATCGAGTTTTTTTGGTGCTTGACGTTTTCTATGTTTCTTAGCGAAGTTTAACTGGTTGACATCATTCGTTTCTTCGCATGATTGCAAAGTAAATTTTATCATTTCCAAACCATCGACGACATTTGAATTTCCACTTTCTAAAGACTCCGTCCGAATTTTGATTTTGAACATGAAATTTTTCATAAAAGATAAAGAAGAAATAGAGTCGAAATGTAAAACATTTTTGAATTCATTGTAATCGCATCTCTCAAAAGCAATTAAAAATCCTTCATTGTTTCCAAAATAAATTTTCTGAAATAAAGGTTCATTTCTCTTTATAACTCGGCTTTTCAAAAGAGAATTATAGTCTATAACTCCCTTAATCCCTTAGGTTGCCTTCTTACTCCACATAGAGTTAAAATACTGACACTCAAACCGGAAGAAAAAATCAACTCTCATAGACTGGAATCTCATTCCAAAAGAATGGATCATTGCTCTATGAAAAGTCGAATTTCACAATTTTTTTAAAAGTCGATTGTAACTCTGGATCAAAGTCAAATCCAACTTTTCAGAGTGATACTCTACTCTTTAAAAGTGAAATTTTACTCTATCGGAGTGAATTTTCCACTCTGTGTTTGAGTGGGGTTAATTCAGTTCTAAGGAATTGGGAGAGTATTTTTTTGTTCACAACCTAAGCTCATAATTTATTCTGAAACCTTACAAAGCTTGAAATTTTCCAAGTCCAAAAAATGACTATAATTTTTTTTTAAGTAGTTGCGTACTTCTAAATTGGATAATCTAACTGAAACAAGTACCTATTTTATAAAAATGTTTAGCTTGATCCTGAGCGTAAAGTATATTAGAATATAAAACAAAGGATACCTACTTAAAAAAAGCACTGCTGGTTCGTCCTCTCAGAGTATAAAACCGACTCAGTATCGATTTCATTCAACTCCGCATATTTTACTCCAGTGTAAAATAGAGTTATTAATATGTTTTGAAGTGCATTCAGAGTGGATATAAATAATTCGCACCATACTACTCCGCTTGCCGTTTACTCAAAATGGTGGGACTCTTATAGGGTATGCATCGGAGTTGATTTCAACTTCGCTTTTTTATACTGTATAGAATAATTGTTGTATAGTCGGCAGGCTAGAAACAGCTAAAAAGTGAGACAGTCAAGATAAGTATTAGTAGTGCCACAGTACAAGCTCTTGCTTGCCGACTATACTCATCTTCGTCTGCTCGTATACAACGAGCCGACTGTAATATAAACGAGTATACTGAGTGTACTCGGTACTCCTGTGCTCGTGCATAGTGTAACGTTATTCTCTTATCTGCACATAAAAACCGCTATTCAAACGCTGAGAAACCTAAATTCAAAGATTTTATATTGACTTTCCCCTTCTTATGGGACGGCCCATAGATTTTAGGATGGGTCGATTTTTACTCAATCCTCTTCAGGAAATCGGTACCGAGTATACACATCGGTTCCAAACCTGATAGGACAACAAACCTGAAACGAATTACTTTATTATTCACAAAAAGCAGAAAAGAGACCCGATCAACAGTAACAGTTTCCCAGTTCAAACCGAACCCGTCTTCAGACTTTTCCACCCTTAATCCCTTTACCTGGAAGTAGTTTTGGAACAAGAATTCCCTAGAAATAAAGTTTCGGGTGAATTCAGGGTCTATCAGGGCCTCAAACTGTACAGTGTGCATATTTGTTTTTTTTTTTAAATTTTTGTCTTTGCCGAAACAGAGGGAGGGGATCACAGAAGCGAAAGCTGATTCATGTATAAACCCCGATGAATTATTATCTCCGAAAAGAATTAAGACGCCCCTGGTTCCCCCATGATGTTGAGAGATACGGAATCGACGTTAAATTTAATTTTAAAAGAGACCTGATTCTCTGACAACCATACGTGCGATGTTGTGCAGGGAATGTTGTCTCTCTTTCCTATTGATAGTTATTTTATGTGAGATCTCAGGATTTCGAGTAGGGAACAATTCCACCTTCTCTCGAGTCTCAAAAATAAGCCAAATCAACTACCTCTCATTGACGCCTAAGTTTGGATGGGAGAACCGAGTTTCCATTTTGGGACTCCAATAGGATCCATAGGAGTGCTGATTCCCTTGTACAAACTTACAAGATTGAGTGTATGGCGCAATCGAAAGGTGCAAGCGCTTGTCCTAAGCGAAAGGAAATAACAATTTTAGGTCCAAATTCATGGGTTCCCGCATGGAAGCAGGTTGCTCAGGCACTCGTGACTTCAAGTACAAAAAGGATTCTTGACCAGCAACAATCGATCCACCCGCCTCTGGATACACTCACTTCTAAATCGTAACCCGTCGCTCAGAATTCCAAAGGTTTATGGTACTGGCATCCTTGGGTTCCCATAAGAATGGGTTACTCAAGGATGGGCGCAAAGCTCACCAGCACCAACTTTTGCTTCTGACGGACGATGATCGACTAGTGCGAGGGACGTCGATGAAAGTTAAAGAAAAGTTTTTATTACATATTAATTTCCGTAAAAGTTTTACTTTTCCTTCAGTATCTTTCTGATATTGAGTTCCAATAAAAACGGTTCCTACCGCTGACCTAAGCTTCGCGAATTCTATAGTAGATGGCTTCGTTAAATGCCAAACGTGATCCTACGATAGTTGCTTGGCACTGACTGATTTGCCTAAACTCTCCAGCTTCCTCGACTGCCGATTCTTGGTTCCTCGGACCTTTCCATCCCTACTTGAAAATCGCTGCGTGCGCAATTATCAATTTTACTTCATTCACATCAACTTTACGTAATCATTGCACTATTACTATATCTACTTTTCAGTTACGGTAATGTGCATCTATATATATTTGTTTGGTATCGCAACGTCAATGTTTATCTTCCATGCCGAACTCACCTCGCTCCTGTACATATTGAGTTATACTTTTATTTTCAATATTGCAAATATTCTGAACTGCCTCAATAGAGAGCATCGATATCTCCTCGCGCGAAAATATGAACTTAAATCCTTTTCCCCCTGATTACTCACATTCTGGATCTGAATAAGCGGATTTGGAAAAATTTTTTTCCGACGCTACGCCCCTGTCCCGCACCCTTACTCATTTCCCAGAATTCCACCCTCACACTCCACTTGGACGTTTGAAACAAATTCCGTAAAACTCTTTCACCACCTGTCAGCCAACACACTCTTCTATCGCTAACAACATGCAATTCTCTTTGTTGAAACAAATATAGTGCTCTTCTGTGGACAAAAATTTGGGATGCACTTTTAAAGTGCCACGCTTGACCCTTGTTAGGAATTTAATTCTTATTTCACACTAACGAAAAGAAAACTTAGAAAACCTAGAGGGTTCCCGCGTTGAGGATGAACTTATCTAAGTTTGTGTATAGTCGAAATTTTTTCGGGATTTTGTACCTCAAATTTAACTTGTGCTACGACTAGAGAAGGTAGGAGAAATATCCTCAAATCTACAGGAAAAATATTATCTTACATCCGAAGGGATTTTCTGGTTGCTTCTTCGGAATCAAGCGTCATAAATGTGAAATTCACCATGTTTTATCTAATCCCCCGAAAAAACTTTCCAAAAGGAAATTTGGGAAGGTGAGAGAAATTTCGTGATACTCTAATCCAAAAAGACCCACATCCGTAGCGTACACTCATTTAGGAATTATATTCAAAGGTATGTCGGAAGATATTGATATTTTTATGAATCTTAAAAAGGGAGACAACATTGATAGAATAATATTGGAACTATTTTCCTTCATAAACTGGATTGGATTCAATGCCGTTGATCTTTGACGCTGAAAAATGTTCGCATACTTTGTTAGAAAGAATAAAACTTTTATCTTCCTTTTCTAGTTACAATAGACATATAGGCATATCAAGTCTCTCATCCGCCCGGTTTTATAACTTTCAATAATTTTTAAAAATCTTTTACAATCTCACGATCAATATATTTATTTTTATTTTGGAAGCTCCATCCTTTTCCCATCATTTGATTTCCCTATATTTTAGTTTTATTTATGATTTATCGTTAAATTGGTAACTTCTACAAAACCGGTTAACAAGTGGAGGCATTTAGTTACGTAGTGTTTTGTTTTGAGCTGCTGGAATCAACGAGCTGTAAGTTAGCGATGTCGGTTGCAATGGAGTAAAAATATGAGGGTGGAAGAAGAAAAAGAGAGTGGAAAGTTTGTCTGTAAGATTCCTGGAGAAGAGAAGCAACACAGAAGGATCAAAGTGAGAAAAAATTTGTCGAATGTGTGGTTTTGAAGTGGATTCGTGGGAACATGCGCTCAAAGTTTTTACTGGAGAAGGGGAGGAAGGCAAAAGTGTGAGTGAATGTGTAACAGGAATATGGATGAAAGTTACCAGGGGGTGAAAAACTCGAAGGAGGGAAGAGAATAAATACAATGAAACAGTTTTTTTACGTATATTTTCATTTTTTATGCCATTCCAACTGACTCCTTGAAAATTTATGTTCTTTGCTAAGGCAGTTGACTTTATTGCAGGAAATTTGCGTTTTTAAGGAAGGAAATCTGTTCTTGTGGATTTGAAATCAATGTTTTGGCAGAAAAGTCATCTTCTTTTGCAGGAAATTTAAGTTTTTTTCTGTTGCAGTCTTTTCCATTCTTTTTGGAGATTCTGGAATTAATTCATCTTTGTTGGTTGAAATATATTGTTCCCTCTATAGAAATCCAAGTTCGAAATAAACTTTTATGTTCGAAACTCAACTTTAGGCGTTTGAAAGTCAAATTTTTTCTTGAACATTTCATTTTCCATTCTGAAAACTCAACTGTTCCGTTGATACCTCCCTTTTTTGCGTTTGAAATCCTTCTTCTTAAGCTCCTTATGTCAATATTGCGTTGAGAATGGGAAATAAACATGCCGAACGAAAATTGAAGGAATAAAATCGAATAAATCAGCTAATTACGAATTGAAATTTTTGGATTGTATATAGAGGCCGAAATTGTTTCACGTTGTACGCATTCGTTTGAAACTTGATGAAGGAGCATTTCGAGAGTTGCTGGATTTGAACAAGAGCCAATGAAGAACAAGAATTGCCACCAAGTTGTTCAATTTTTATGCAAAAAAGACAATATTCTCACATAAAGTAGGTCACGTTCCATCACTATTCCATAGTCCCATGGGGGTGAAAGCCACTGCGGGGGCAGGATTTTTATTTCATGAATCATATTTTAATTTTGTAGATATTTTTCAAAAGACTAGCCACTTTTCACAATATACTAGTTAGCTAATTTTTGTGCACTGAAAAGGAGTAAAATTTATATTAAATGTATCATTTTCGTTACGTCGAGCAAAAAGTGAAAATATTGCTAGTCGTCCTGAGATTCGGGACGAGCAGATGCAGCCATTTTTTTACTTTTGATATTTTGTCTGCCGAAAATCGATATAATTATTTTAAAAACTGTATTTTCTACGAATAATTGTCAGACAGAACATGAACACAAGCGATATAAGTTGTTTTCCGTTTTTCCAATAAATAATTATGTGAAACTCGAATTCAATTTTTTTTTTTAATGGTGAATTGGATACATAATATCAATTTGCTTGGGGTACACATCTTACAAGGCAATAAACAAATTTCAAATGAGACAAAGACGCCTTTATTTTTCAAAGACGTGTTCCATTATTTGATATTCATTTCCCTCGGTGAACGCATTGCTTGATTATTTAATGATATAAGTAGTATGTAAATTTAGTGTTGTAAGCCTCACTGAAAAAAATATTTGCTCAAAATAGAGGAAGCTGTTTCATTGAAATAATATTCCATAATTTAACCAAGAATAATTTCAAATAAAAAAAAATTATTCGAAATTTCCAGAAAATTCCTTGACATAAAAAAAGTTTCTAAAACATTTAATTAAATACATAATAGAAGGAATAATACATATTAGTCTAAAACTCGATATACAAGGATTTTTGTGACAAATACTTTTGAGCTTGGGACCAAAAACTGGGAATAAAAAAAAAGACTATCTAATGTAGTGGCAAAATTTTTTGAACAGACCCAGACTTTCGCGATTCTACAGCAAGGACGAAAGACGTTATCAAAATTACGGTAAAAGAGAGGCTTGATTTTTGAATTTTTCCGCGTTGAGGAAAAATGGAGGAGGAAGATTCCTTCACGCGGGACAGTTATTTTCATCTCTGAGAGGATTTCGGAGGATCCCAATTATTTGGACTCTGGAACATGTTTTCATCGATACAATTTATTAAATACGTTTCACCTCGATTTATACTAAATTTATATGATATTTATCCTCCACATATATATTCCCATACATATAATATATTTGCACTATCAATATTCGTCTTCCAACAGCCGAAAGCCTTCAACCCAGCGTTCCTGTTGAAATGTTCATCTATCGAAAATCAAGACGAACTGAGAGAAAACAAAAAATACATTCTTACAAGATTTTGAGCTTCTTCCACCCTTTGGAGTCAATTTTAAATCAACGTGACACAATATTTCTGATGATAAATTTACTCATATCCTTTCAAAAATTTTTCCAAACGCTCTAATTCTCCATCATGCAACATCGTAGGATCGTATCTGTCATTCAAACCTAATCTCGCATAGCCACCTCCATAATTTAGTTTATGAACACGTCGATCACTATCAACGATTCCAAAGACATGATCACCGCTTGCTATCACATTCTGACTCTCATCTTGAACTCGCATAAGGCCCGTAACGAGGTGTCTGGTACCATGACCATCCCAAACATATTCGTGGTGCGTTGAGCCGATCCTCAATCCAGGAACGTATACAAAATACTTTCGTTTGCTCTGCCTTCCAGATTTCATAGTTTCAGGAATAATTTCCGAATGCTCAGCAGCATACCGATTCCAGCCATTGGTCTGCGAGCTTGGTCCTGAGGTACAAAGAAGCATACACAAAATTTTATTATTTTGGCTGCAAAATTGGATCCGCTTAACAAAATTTGGATCATTGTAAATGAAATTCGGAATCAGTTACCCAAAAACTCTCATTACATACAAATATGTGGAAAGAAATATTCTGCACTTCCATATTGTTCGACCCGCTACTCCGATTTTCTATTTTCTTCTGTCACAATATATCAGGATCAATGCAAGACAACATTTTAAACATTGAATCTCATCGTTTTAACGATTCCAATCATATTTTCCTCAGGAAATTCGATTTATTAGTAATGATCTCAATTTTATTGAACGATATTACAAATTCAGTTTCGGGTACGAAATCAGAAGAATATTGAATGAAAACAAGAATTTCGGAGAATAATCCATAAATGTTTCAGATTTTTCTTGATAATTTTCAAACTTATCACACGATTGAGATTTGAGGTAAAAATAATGAGGAACTTCCGACTTTCAAATAAAGCTTCTTCAGTGATATAATATCTCTCAAAAAGTCATGAATATCTCTACTATATGCCTGTGTACAACGTGGAATTTTGAGAGCTTCGTAGCGCATCCACGTATTGTTCGATTCAAAATAAGGATTCCTTTTTTTCCTAATGTTAGGACGGGAAGGAATAATTCCTGTCAGGGTATTATTAGAAGCAAGTCTTTTTGGAAATCGTTGTTGTACTTACCAATAAAGTTCAAGACGATCCATACGGTGACGAGCAGTGTCAAAACCGCTCTCATTTTCCAAAATCGGTCAGAGAAACTGATGAAAGTAGTAATTCAAAAGGTTTGCCGAGATCTATCTAATGAATATTCAAGGTTTTTATTAGGGGTTTTATACTGCTTTTCTGCTATCTCAAGGATCGTTATCAAGGTTCATACAAATTCTACAAAATTTTAAAAAAATTTTGACGAATGTCTATTATGTTTTCACAAAAAACTAGGTCCACGCATTCCTCCACATGCCTGATTAAACGCTCTAGAAATTTTTCTGTCCGTCGATGAAAATATTCAAAGCAATATTTTTTCCAGAAAGGCTCACAATATTTGCTTACCTAATAACTCATGTGATTAGATGATCTAGGAATCAGTTACTCTGGAGGAAACGATATCAAATTAAGGAAATCGTGTTAAAAAATATGAAATAGTCTTAGATCCACTTGAAATATGTTCATCACCCCAAAAATGATTCGAACAGATAAAATTAATATCATCTCTCTAATTCTACTCTTTTATGCATCTTGTTCCGAGTTCAGCATCTGAGTGTTGTGAGAATTTAGAAAAAAATTGAATTCCTCGCGTTTACTTGTTTTTTGACTATAACTACTGATCGAATAAATTTTGAATACATTTTTAAATAAACCATGTTTATTTTTTGCGATCATTTGAACGTTAAATAAGATGAAGGATTCGATGCATTGTCCTATCATTTGTTTAGAGACGAAAATCATAATTGATTGAGAATATTAATTTTTATCAGCAAAAATGTAATGCATCACCTTAAACTTTCTTTATATGATTTGCATGATCATTTACAATCTTGATAAAATAATTACAAAGAAAATAGATTCCATTTGATTCTGAATAATTCAATTATTCATTCCTGGTTCTTTATCGTTTTTGGTATAAGATGGTGCACATGACATTTCTAGTTATATTTCTCTGAATACCTTTCGTTTTCCCACTAACACTAAGAATAACTATAATACATTCACAGACACTTTTCTGGTTATTCAGGTGCACGAGGTTCTGATAAATAAAAGCAGTTATTCGGGTTGACTCAAGTAGATTCCATGGTTTCTATCACATGATATTCTGGTACACGCAACTGTTTTTTCTACCTAAGGTGGGATGCGTAGGGTTCAGCCTGGCCATGATTTCGTAGAGGAAAATAATTAATTACCACCTGAAGAAATATAAGTCATTATCTCTAATAAATATGCCAAAGAAGGAATTTTGTTCTACCGAAAAAAAAATTTAAGAGAAATCTGTTCTTCAATAGCAAGATAGCGCTGGCTAGACTTCTGTTTACTAGATGCAGTTTTTATAGTCTATCAGGATGGTGCTTTCCAAAAACGGTTTAATGAAAACGTAATCAGCCTTCAGTAGTTATTGGAAAATTGAATAATATAATATGCCTAATAAGATACCGACTTACATTTTTGTAAGTGATAATCATTCTAGTTTTTTTGCAAGACTCCAGACCCAAACTGGACCCTTCCTAATGTTAATATATCTTCTTATTGAATGAAAGAAAGTTTTGTGTAGTAAGTCTATTTTATTCTTTGATTTTGAAAAAAATTTACTAGTTTTTTGTAAACAAGGAAATTCAATCAAACCGCATTTTCTCATTCAATAATTTACAAGCAAAAGACTAGTTTTCTGTTATAGACTGGGTGATTCAATGTGTCCCTTGAGGTTTTACATTTTCCCTCGAACCTCTCTACCATTCCTTCGCACATCCTACCACTACCTCAGTAGTAAGTAACGAGGACCTTCAGCTTAAGGTGGGTTCCGAACCACCAAGAACACCAGCCCAAGTACTTTGAGTAACCTTTTTTCTCAAAAGGTACCGGCACCACGACGCTCCGGAGATAAACACTCCGTTGCTAGGCAAGTGTTCACCGCGTGGGCCGCCGAAGCTCTTCCAGAGTGCAAGGCGGGAATCAAACCCACAACTAGCCAGAGAAGGTCCAAAGCTCATGCCTTAGCCTCCACGACTAACTGACCACTCTTCATAGTTTTCTGTTATATAAGATTAACTAAGGACGAGGCAAATTCCACTGAATCAGTTTAAGTTGAACATACGAAGTGATTCCAAAATATGGAAGTTCATTTGGCTAATTGAGTATAACACACGACTTACGCTTGTACTTTGTGCCTTTGAAGTCAACACACGAAATTACAGACTGCGAATGAAAACCAGGTAAACGATCATCAGCAAATGATAGATACTCAGCAAAATCAGTTCCTCCAACCAGATAATACGAATCCGGGCGCCAATCATTGTACAAAACCTTCACATTTACTAAGCCAATAGCCAATTTGAAATCGCTATTTTATGACTAAGGAGTGTACTATACCACGTCCCAATTTCGTAGCCATTGCAAGTTTTTTTGGTGCGTCGATCTTTGATTCATATTTATTGGTACACTCACCGCTTGGGCGGGGGCCAGTGTCGAAGGTTGTAGTCCTGAGGCGATAGAGATCAGAAATCCAGTTAAAACCAGATTTGAAGCGACGACTGACTAGGCGAAGGTAAACACTCAGGACCGTATGTATAGTCTCGTGAATACGTACGTCGCAAGTCTTCAAGTAAACAACTTCTATACTACGTATTACGGTCCTGCCTTTTCAAGGCTGAAGGGCTGTCGTGCTGCATTGTGTGAAGGTCGGAGGGAGGGACAAAATCACTCAAGCATAAACAGCTGAGAAACCGGCGCTCTGCCCATAGGCCCCCGTCCAAGCGATAGGTGTAAATGAATGAGAAAAAGGCCCTAATTCGAGCAGGATAAGGCCATAATGGTATAACAAGTGGTACTTTTGCAACAATTGTACACTATTTAACTGAGGGCAAAAGGAGCAGATTTTTTTGCGGATGGGTTTACAGTCCCAGCAAGGAGATTTATCCCGAGGTTTGTTTGCTACCCAAACGAAGAGATTGCAGTAACCACCCGAGAAAAAAATCTCCTTATAAGGGCAGTAATACCCGAAGGAGAAAAAAGCTTTTTCCGTCCTATGTAACATATAGTATTTTATGATACTCTCAACCGAGCCCTTCTTTCGACCACTCAACTCTTTGCCCACGATTAATCATAAAATAAATGGTATTGTGGGGAAGATTGTGAAAGGAAAAACTTTGAATTTAACTTTTGTGCTTCTGATTCCAAATCAGCCGCGCCATTTCGACTTACGACCCGCAAATGTTACTTTCCCCCTTTACGAAGGGAGATCAATGTTTGCAGGACGAATGATAAGACCTCGCCGAAGGCAAATTTTATCACTCGTCCTGCAAACATTAAGCTCTCTCTGTGTAGACGGGTGTAACACTACGAGAAGTGTACGTTATTTAATTCGATATTACCAATTCATGGGCCTGCAGGGCCGTCTGAACAAAACTTTTTATAAAATTTTTGGTCGAAGCTTTTAATTTCACAATTTTTCCCACAATACCATTTGTTTTATGACAAATTTGAAAACGGGAGAAGAATTCCTTCTTCGGATAATTACTGCCCCCACGAGGAGATTTTTTCCCCGGGTCATCAATGCAATCTTTTCATTTGGGCAGCAAATGAAATTCCGGAAAAATCTCCTTGCTTGAACTGTAAACACACCCACAGGAAAAATCTGCTCTTTTTGTCCTTAGTTAAATAGTGTACCATCATTTTGCTCCCAACCGTATCCACTTTTTGGCCAACCATTTTGTGACCCTCAATTTATCATAATGGAGGTATGTGATCTACATTATATCTGTGATGAGTCAGAGGTGTGCCTTAACGTCCAACATGACTTAAGAAGAAGGGGAAGTATGTGACGAACATTTTTTAAGACCAATCACAGGGGTGCCTTAGAGCCTCCACAAGACTACAGAAAAAGGGAAAATAAGTATTCTACATTATTTCTATGATCATTCACAGGGGTGCCTTCATGCCCTGTGAATGAATGATCTGAATTATTCCCGTGATCAGTCACAGAATTGAATCTTTGTCCACACTAGTCTACGTTATTTCTGTAATAAGTCACAGACCTTGCACCCAAACGTAACTTGAGGTAAGAGAATGGTATGTGATCTACATTCTTGCTGTTATCAGTCATAGGGATGACTTTTCGCCCGTACGAGACTTGCCAAGAGGGGAATGTATGTAAGCTGCCTTATTTAAATGACCATTCTGAAGGGTGACCTAATACTTTATGAGGTTGAGTAAATGATGGAAGTATAAATCTACATGATCCCCATTCCTGATTACAGCAGTGCATTCCCGACTTTACAAAACTAGACAAAAGGAGAGGTATTTGTCCAGACTATTCCTGTCGTCAGTCAAAGGGGAGACTTACAGTTCCAACAAGTATTAGGAAAAGGGGAATGTTGTTGACCTTTATTATTTCTTTGACCAGTCGTAGGGGTGACTTCCCGCCTCACATGACTTGAGAAAAGGGTAATCTATGTGACCTAATATATGTTCATGACCATGCGGAACGGTGACTTCCGCCTTTACGAGGCTTTGACAAAAGGAAAGATAATCTTCCTTATTTCCATGACCATTCACAGAGGTGCCTTATACTTTCACAAAACTTGGGTAAGTGAGAGGTATGTGACCCACATTATTTATACGACTTATCACAGCGCTGACTTTACACCTCCACGAGGTCGGCGAAAGGGGAGGTGTGTGACCGACATTATTACTATGGCCAGTCACAGTGGCGGCTTCCCATCCCCACGAGAATAATACATTATCGTAACTTATTATGCAACTATATACCCTAGAACTGTGTCCAATCCCTGATTCCTCGACTGTTGTCATCCTTCAAATTTCGATCTAAATTCACAATGCTCCTCCTGTTGCTATTAGTTAATACAAGTTGGAAATCTTTGAAATTTAGCATGTAACCTACGGAATTATATATAACAGATAGCTTTAACTGAAATTTTCATAAATTTAGAATATATCTTGGAAATTCTAAAAATGATCTAGTTTCCTGAACATTGATCAAACACTGTTCTCTGTTTTGGCTATTGTAATGAATCATATAGATATCAAACCTATATGAGGCCTCTAGATCTCGAATGGTGAACTACTAGTTTGACAACTTTTGTAAACACAAAGGATAGAGCGCACAGGCCAAAAGGCTTACACGTAAACTCCTATGAATTCCCTCTTAAAGAAGAAAGTTGGGATTTTACATACTTTCAATGTATTGGGATCACAAATTCCTGAGAGATTTTCAAATGAGGGATATCAATAATTCTTTGCAGTATTTTGAAATGGAGAATGAATATCTTTCCTCCATTCGATTTGAATACCAGAAGATGGGGTGATGGAAAATGTATAAACGGAAATGAGAATTTTTACGCAAACAACGTAAGATATTAAAAAAAAGTTTGAAGAAAAAAAATGGTAATTTTTGGGAGCCCTCCAGGATGATCTTTACAACTTTTCGAGTTTTCTCCATAAATCGAAAATTCAAATTTTGATCGCACAAAAAATAGTGAAAAATAGAAAGATTCATTTCCCCATAAACTATCTAAGGTTCGGGGAAAAGTGAATGAACTAAAATTTTGCACCAAAAAAAGATCTACAAATTTGGTAGGAATGACTTTTTGATAGGACAAGTAGTTCTTGCTTCTTTATAAAAAAGAATAAAAAAAATGAAAAAAATTAACTTTTGGACAATGGACACAAGCTTAGGAAAAATCAAATAGACGCAAATTCTTCACCAACTTGAACGTATTCGTTCAGAACTTAATGTGAGGGCATTTCGAGGGTTGCTGGATTTTAACAAGTGTGACCAATTCAAATAAGCAGCTCAAATATTGAGTACAAAGTTGATTTTCCCAACAAATTACACATCATTTCTGGGAATCTAAAATTTTTTCAAAGTTTTTGACAATGAAACATAAATTATAAAACTGAAAAGACAATTTTCCAACCAAGTAATAAAATTTTTCACTCAAATAGTAAAATTTTGAACCCTAAGTCTCATGAGGGCAGGATTTTCATGTCATGAACCGTAACTGATTTCTTAGAACTTTTTCCGGACGATTAGCCAACTTTAAATTGGACTAGTTAGCAAATTTTTGTGCACTGAAAAGGACTAAAATTCATATTAGATATATAATTTTCGGGACTACCAGCGGAAACTGAAACATGGCTAGTCGTCTCGCAATTCGGGACGAGTAGATGTAGCCATTTTTCAAGTAGTTGATATTTATCGTCTGCCAAAAATAAAATTATATATATTATAACCACTTATTTTTAGGTTACCCGAATTCCCGATGATTGCTGAGTGCCAGCTAGTTTTATGGTGAAATACGGAGAGAAAAACTAGCAAAAACAACTGATTAAATGATTTGAAACCCTAGCGAGCTCAAATGGGCTAGATCGGTGAGGGGAGTGGTAAGGAGTGACCTCACGATTGTGATGCAGGAAAATAAATGCGACATCAATTCCTTTATCAATTGACTATCCACAAGAGTATTTATTAAAGAACAAAAATAAAATCAAATTGCTAGCACAATGCTACGGGGACCTGTCGTCCCGGTTATAGTTTTCACGAGTATCAATGTACTAGCGACAATTCCACTCGTCTAACGTCGGCCATCTTCCTTGACCGCGTGGTGAAATTCCCCGCTTGCAATATGTTGCTTGACACCCGGCACCGTTTCCTCTCACACAAAACGACCTATTTCTGATCTCTGAACGTGTTCATGAAATTCACGTAAGTAACCGTGGCTAATACTAATAATAGTGGCCAGTTAAATATTGCCGACCGATCCAAGCGGGAATTCTGTTTGTGGGACGCCGGCCATTTTAGTGTGGCCGCGTGGCAGAATTTCCCACTTGGTTACAATTACACTGATGCTACGTTAAATGTTAATCAAACCGGTGATTTTCTCCGGTTAAAGGGGAAAACAGGGAACCCGACACGGTTTCCCACTGATCAACTATTGTTGACGGTTATTTACTTGGCTCTTATAGCCCACTTCTGAACTTTACCGCGAACATCGAAGCACAAGCAAAAGAAAATACGACTGGTGATCAAGTTCAGTTGGCGAGTGTAGAAAGGAGGACTAACCTGTTATAACTCGCCGCCCTCTCATGTTTCCTCTTCCGAGTGGCATTTCTTTACCTCTTCAATTTCGAATTTTGGTAAATAGACCGCTTGTTAGCAAAGGTTGAGTAACCCCTTGTCTTTTTCGTTTGACAGTTGAACCAAGAGTGCCCGTCGAGGGAAAGATGTTTCACTCCACGGACGATAGAGAACGCGTTGTCATGCGCAGATGACCGAGTTTAACATAGTCAAGAGTCAAACGGAACGTAGTGTCAGGTAACGCACGTTAACCCCCCGTTGCCCGGGGCAATGCAGAGTAATGCTTTGGCTGTCAGTGTGGACCTTTGCCGTATCTATGGCAACGGTCAACCGGCCGCGTTCGCATGCATGTTTCGGTGGTTTGAGTAGCCGCCGGTACCCTAGATATGCTGCCGCTTCTATGTCTAAGTCTTCGTCTCCGACCGCTCTTGACTCCACGTGAATCTCATCCATGGAGCGATCGGAGTTCTCCTCTTGTTCGTTGCCATGGTGATGTGGTCGACTCGTGTCGTCTGAAGAGTGTGGTTTGCTGACTGAACGGACGACTGTCACTCGTGAGTCTTAAGTGGCTAACCAGATGGCTCGTGCGACATAATATGTAGAGAAAATAGAGAAAAGTGAAATTAATAATTATTTTGGAGCTAGCAGGTGCTATTTTGATCCCTGGTCGGACGATCCGGACTCGTCTTCTGTACGGTTGACGTAAATCCTAACCTTCAAATTCTTGTTTATGCATGCCTATGGATTTAGTGTGTTAACAAAAATTCTGAGGTAATATGAAAGAGTATAAAATCTGGATTTAATTTGAGTTATTAGGTTCAGTAAAATTTGTGTAAGTGACTCTACCTGATTGATTGGTTTCTTAACATAGTCTGTTTACCAATCAATCACAGTTGCTCGCAGGCAGCTATCAAGGTTTTTGACTCTTAGTTCAAGTTTCAAACACGAATTGCTTTATTACCAACTTTAAATTAGGAAAAATTCTTTTAAATGTATAAGTGGCAAAATGCCACGTTACAACTCCCCCCAGACAAAATTCGACCTGACGGGTCGAATTAGATGAGGCCTCCTCCCCCTTACACTCGCCAACATAACAGGTACTGACACAACCGTCAGCAATCGTCCAACCAGGGTATCAATTATCATGGGTGTCCAAGCGTTCGATAGCGAGGATATATCAACTTTTGTTTAACGATAGTACTTACAGCTATTATTATCTGAAGAGGGTAAAGTGATAATTGTTCGGACAGGTTAAGTCATGGAAACAACCAAAATTTATTTTACCTAACGTTTAATGTGGTTGGGAAATATACCCCCCAACCTTGGGCTACACATGGCTTCTATCCTGAACCCGAATAGAAGTCCGAGAAAAAAAAAGATAATACTAAAATAAGAATAGAAAATGAAAAGAAAAACGAGAGGGAGAGAAGAGAACTATCAGCAGTGAAGAGAAAAATAAGAGAAAGGCTAAGGGAAACCGAGAGAGAAAGAGAGCGGTAGTGATCGGGTGCTGACTCTTAGCCCTGGCGTGGCTTCTCCCAGACAGGGCAGTTGAGGTATGTGTGCCCTGTCTGTTGGCACTTCCCACAGATGCCGCGCCGCTGTTTGGTGGCCCCCCACATCTTTGGAGCCTTGACCCTTCTAAAGGTCGGTTCCGTCTTCAACCTTCGCTGGATCCGTTCCGCCAATGAGAGGTTGTCGACGGCCTCGACAATCGCCTCCATGGGGCTTTCCCGGACCACCCCTTCTCCTTGTTGGGTCGGAGACTCTCCGACGGCTCTGGTTGGTTGGTCTGGCGGTGCTACAGCTTTGGTGGTTGGAAGAACTGCCGGTGCAGCTACCTCGGCTGCGCCTCCAGCAGCCGCAGATCCCCCCACGACCACAGTAGTAGTGTGGCTCCCTGCGGCGTGCTAGAGATTCAGGTTCAGACTCACCGACACTGAACCCCCACTGGGGGTCGGCTGAGTGGCCTCTCTCGTCAGCGCGGATGCTTAAAATGAAAGGTGAAGCTACCCGTTAGGTCAGTTCTCTCACTCCCCTGCTTCCAATTTATTTGAACAAGTTAGTTACGAAATTATCTTAAGATCACTTAAGCCTAGACCTAATTTCGGTTCATGATACTCAATTTTACTGCGAATACGATCAGTTGCGCAATTTACCACGTCCTCTCCGACCAAGCTCCGAGTCTGAGTGGTGCCCTTTGTCGTCACCATAACCCCAGTCAATGCTTATCTCGGGTTCATCCCCCTCTTCAATCTCTGAATCCGAATTATGGATCTCCAGAAGTTCGCGGTCGAGCCGGGCCTGACGAGCTCGCTCCTCTGGGTCGTTCGAGTCCACACTTTCCTCGTCCTCGTCGCGATATCGCTGGAGGTGTGATGCATGGTATCGACCCGCCAGCCAACCCTTAGGTGAGGCGAGCTTGTAGACGTTCGGTGACACCACCTTCACCACAAAGAACGGGCCTGCAAACTTAGGGGATAGTTTCTCGGCCACATTGCCCCGTGCATTCGATAACACTTGCGTGGGCTTCTTCACCAGATCCCCCCGCCTGAACCGCTCGTCCCTATGGCGACGGTTGTAATACTTGGCCTGGTGTGAGAACGCCTGATCCTGGAACTGCGAGATCAGTTCCCGCAAGTGAGCAATCCGTGACATTCGAGTAGTCCAAACCGATAGGTCGGGCGCAGGCAACTGGACCTCCCCCTCCACTAGACCGCGAAAGGTTTTTGAAGGACATGGCTCTCTCCCCATATTGAGGAATGCAGGTGTCACCCGATTCGTACTGTGGAGTGATGTGTTGTACGCGAACCTGAACTCGTTCAGGTGTGCATCCCAATCCCGGTGATCTTAACTTATGAAGGATCGGATCATGGTCTTGAGAACTCTATTAGTCCTCTCTACCGGATTCGCCTGTGGATGATAAAGAGGAGAGAAAGAGCGATGAATCCCAAACGCTACGGCCAACTCATTGCTCGCTCTATTATTGTACTCGGTCCCGTTGTCCGAGTGCAGAACCTTGGGGGTACCCCATCGTGTGACTACTAATTCGAGAAATGAGTTGATTATAGTACTTGAGTTGGCTGCCTTCAAGGGTGCCAACTCGATCCATTTTGAAAACAGATCCTGAAAGACTATGAGGTACTCGAAGCCTCTTTTGCTTCGCCACGGCTCCTGAACAATCCTTTGACTCATATGCCCCCTAGACTGTGCTTGCTCAGGTTTGTTCAGTTGGTACGTCTGGCATCGCCTCACGAATGCTGCCACGTCCCTGAACATACCTGGCCAGAAATTTCTAATTATGGCCCTGCTATAAGTTTTCTCGATTCCGAGATGACCCGCCTCAGGGGCCTCATGAACCTCCCTTAGAACTTCCGGTTGATTTTCGCGAGGAACTACGAGTTTCCACGCGTTCTGATCGTCCATTAGGTCTTCAAGCAACGGATTGTTCTGGTACTTATAAACTTTTCCGTCCGTCACTTTCCATCCATGGAATTTATTTGGGGTGCTAAGTATTGCCTCCCTACGCTTAAGATACCATTCGTCCAAAATCTCCTCCATGACCGCTATAGGGTCGGCGTCATCATTCTCATACATCCTGGACAGGGCATCCGG
>WSXT02162182.1:0-10033 GCA_011762715.2 Neuroterus valhalla | reverse complement strand
GGTAGAGTATATACTACTATTCGCATATAGTGGTGCCGGGGAAATCAAATACCCGGGGTGGACAAAAACTAGCTAGGGGAAGGAACCCCGAATTAAAAACCAGCAATAAGCGAGTATGTGAAAAACAACATACCCCAAGGGAGTAGAAATCTCCCCACTGATTCCGATCGGGTGGAAGCCCCGGTGGTCAGTGACGGTTCCAAGGATTTTGGGGGGGACCAAACATACAAAAATAATGAAGAAAAAATCCCAAAAACACTGAAAGAAATGCTAGCCACACTAGCGATTATGCAAGAAGCGGCATACCGGCAAAAAAATGTCAACACCAACATCAAAAACGGAATACCGGCACTAATCGAAGCAGTGGAGGTCAGACAAGAAGAAATGGAACGGACCAGGAAAAAACAAGCGAGCCTGTTGAGACTCGCGGGGAATCGGACGCAAAGAAGTTCGAGCACCCCAAGGCGTAGCACTAGCAAAAGAACAGCCTCAAGCCCAGCGAACACACAGGATTCTACTCCAGTGGAGAAGAGGGAGAATGACCTCGCGTCACCACCTCCATGGACGGAGGTGACTCGAAAAAAGAGAAAACCTGAAATACCAGGAGAAATGCCGAAAGCTGATGGGCAAGCTGACAGAAAAGAGAGGAACGCAAAGGGAAAGAAGGATAAACCTAGACGAAGAAAAAGAGAGGGACTTGAAGCTGTGGTTATAAAACCAGAAGTAGAAAGCACGTACGCCGATGCACTGCGAAACACTGAGTCCAAGATAAAGCTAGAAGATACGGAGACGGTGATAAGCTTGATCCGGAAAACGAGGGAAGGCAGCGTGCTTCTAGAACTGGGGAAGCTCACGAAGGATGCGCAAGCCTTTGCGAAATCAAAAGGACAAAAAATAGGAAATGCCGGAACGGTTAAAAACATGGTACCGAAGACTACTTTGGAACTGATGGACCTTGGATTCGGTTACAACGAAAAAAGATGTGGAAGAGGCATTAAAAACAGCCTGGGACAATATGGAGACATCAGGGTTACAATTACCAAACCAAACAGGTGGGGACAAGTCATGGCCTTCGCCGAAATGAGCGAACAGGAGGCAATGAAGCTCCTGGAAACTTCTCGCATAAAAGTGGGATGGGTAAACAGCCGGATAAGACAGAGCACTCAAATACCTCGCTGTTACAACTGTTTAGGGTACGGACATCAGTCTAGAAACTGCAAGGGGCCAGACAGAAGCAGAATCTGCTTTAAATGCGGGTCGGAAGGGCATAGAGCAGCTACTTGCATGGCTGAACACCGATGTGTGCTTTGGGCTGAACTAGTAGAAGAAAATGTGATGCTGAATCATGTTCTGGATGAGGTGCTTGCAAGGTCTCTAGACAAGAGCTGAGCAAAGCCAGAAAGATCAAGACATGATAAAGGTTTTGCAAGGAAACATGAACAGAAGTAAAACGGCAAATGATCTTCTGCAACAGTTAATACTCGAAAGGAAGGTCGATTTGGTCGTAATAAATGAACAATACACGAACATGAAGTACCCAACATAGTTTTCAGACAAACTGAACACAGCAGCCATATGGGTCACAAACAATAAAATAGGGCACTTGTATGAACATGGCTCCATTGATGGTTTTGTGTGGGTGAGCATCAGAGACGTAACATACGTCAGTTGCTACTCTACCCCAAGCGAAGGAATCCAGGAATATTAGCAAAAACTGGACCTCTTGGAAGACACGTTACGTGGCAGGGAAGGAAAGGTAATGGTGGCAGGCGATTTCAATGCGAAAGCTATTGAACGGGGCATGCCGAAAACCGATGCAAGAGGGAAGCGACTAGTAGAAATGGCTGCTGGGCTGCAACTCACAGTTATGAATACGGGAGGGATCACGACCTTTCGACGCCCTGGATGCAAGGAATCCATACTGGATATCACCTTTACCACGGAACGCTTGTCTCCCCTCATCGAAAACTGGGAAGTTTCGGAGGATTATACTGGGAGTGACCACCAGTATATTTACTTGAAGTGAGAGGAGAATCAAAAACCAAACTGTACAAAAGTACACGAGCAGGTTGGAGAGTCTCCAAACTAGACGCAGGGAAACTATCTCGGGTGATGAAAGAAGGAGAAGGATTTCTTGAGTCATTCATTGATAACGCATAAAGCGACGAAGCAATGCCAAAGCTCAAGCATAGAGAAAACCGTCACTCGAAATACTGTTGGGCTGAGGAAATTGTGCACCTCAGGAAGAAGTGTCTGCAGAGTAGAAAGAAAGCGACCCGTATAAAGAAGCGAAACACTGGCGAGGCAAACAGAAGAAAAATATATTTCAAAAACGCCAAAAAAGAGCTACGAAGTGCTATTAAGACTAGCAAGGCTCAGAACTGGAGAGGTTTGGTCCAAGAGGTGGATAGCGATCTATGGGGCTTGAGATATAAGATAGTCACAAAGAAACTTGGAGCACTATCAGCGTGTGCTAACATGGAAGCTGAAGTGATGCGGACTCTATTCGATGGACTTTTCCCAAATCACCTGATGAGAGAACGGGACATCGACGAAATTAGTGATGCTGACTTTCCACAGCTCAGTCAAGAGGAGCTCATGATAGCAGTGTGCTCCTAGCAGAATAGGAAGGCACCAGGACCAGATGGCATACCAGTAGAGGCATTGCAAGTAGTAGCTGGCACTAGCCCGCAAACCCTCCTCACAATGTTTAACAGCTGCTTAAAAGTGAGAATCTTTCCATGAAAGTGGGAGACACAGCGTTTGGTGCTCATCAGCAAGAACAAGGGAGATCCGACAACACCTGGTGCTTACAGGCCGCTGTGCATGCTGAACACAGCAGGCAAGCTTTTTGAGGAACTGCTTAAACCGCGCCCTATAGCAGCAATATAGGCAGCTGGAGATCTGTCTCAGAGGCAGTATGGCTTGAGGAGAGGACGTTCCACGATTCACGCGATCCGAGAAATAGTGGGAACCGTAACACAGGCTCAGCAAGGGAACCATGCTACAAGAAAAATCGCCCTACCGGTCACGTTCGATGTAAGAAACGCATTCAACTCGGCCAGATGGAGCAATATGATAAAAGCATTGAGAGAGTTTCGGGTACCAAAATACCTGATGCGAATTCTCCAAAGCTACGTCAGCGATAGAGTCCTGATGTACGACACCACTGAAGGACCAAGAATGAAGGAAGTAATGGTTGGAGCTGCCCAAGGATCGATCCTAGGACCCGATCTCTGGAACATCACATACGATGGTATCCTACGGATAGAGATGCCAGACGGGAATATCTATCTGGATACGCCGACGACATCTTGGCAGTGATCGTTGCTCGAAACATCGAGCAAATCCAGTGGAAACTGAACCAGGTCATGCGCTGAGTGACACGATGGATGGAAGACCATGCACTTGACTTAGCTATGGACAAAACCGAGCTGGTGCTGATCACAAGAAAACAGATACCAACTATGGTTCCAATGCAGGTCGGACCAGAGGTGATCCAAACGAAACCTGCAATAAGGCATCTCGGGATCAAAATGGACACAAAGCTCAGTTACTGGGAACAAATAAGAGAAGCGGCAGGAAAGGCATTAGTGGTAACCTTGGCCCTTAGTAGGCTCATGGCAAACACGAATGGGCCAATACCAAGCAAGAGACGGCTGCTGATGTCAGTCTCGCACTCCATAATGCTGTACGGAGGCGAGATCTGGGCAGATGCGCTCAAAATGAAGAAATATAGGCACCGAATGGCTACAGTCCAAAAGACCGGGGCGCAAAGAATTGCCTCATCATACCGCACAGTGTCAGAACCAGGAGAATTGGTCATTGCAGGAGTGATACCGATAGTACTGTTGGCACTTGAGAGGAAACGGATCTTCGAGACATCTTCGGATGTAGAGAAGAGAATCGCGAAAGCCGAGGCCAAAATACTCACAAGAAAACAGTGGCAGTACCAGTGGAAGAGAGACATGAGAGCAAGATGGACCGCAAGACTTATACCTAAGCTAGACCCCTGAGTAGATCGGAAACATGGCGAAGTCAACTATTACTTGACGCAGTTCCTACCTAGACACGGCTACTTTCAAGCTTATCTTTTCAAAGTAAGGAAAGTACCGAGCCCAGAATGCATATACGGCGATGCGATGAGTGACACCGCACACCACACCTTCTTCGAGTGCGACAGGTGAGCAGAACAGCGGAGTAAACTCGAAACAGAGGTTGGTCAAATCATGCCTGAAAATATCGTGAACCTAATGCTTGAAAGCGAAGGACAATAGGCTCAAGTAGCAGACTACATACAGGAAGTGCTACGAGATAAAAAGAATGACCTAAACCAGCAAGACACAACAACAAATCTCTGAAGGGGTCGACGTAGGAGAAGAACCAAATGAGCCGAGAAACCGAAGGCTGACGAGCCCGATGCATAATTTTTTTACGCTACTGAGGATGACGCGTGTTTCTTGGTTCTTCTACACCTGGAGATGACAAAAATCGGGAAATGCAGAAGGACCAATTAGGCCCAACCAAGATGTCAAAGGCCGACGAGCTCGTTGCGTGAAAACTTTACGCTGCTGAGGACGACGCGTACATCTTGGTTGGCCCAGAAAGGTATAATAGAAAACAGAAAGCCAGCAGGAGCCAAGGTAGGCTAATAAACGGCACCCCCTGAAGTAATGCATGAAGCGGTTCCGGGGGGAATCATGCTAACAAGATGATGGTGGTTTTTAAGTGGGTAGTAGATGGAAATAACATCCTTCCATCTCCACCAACATCGAAAGCCCCACACTACCGAGAAGTGCGGACCCTTCTCGGATTCTGTTCGCAGATTTTTCCACCATCCCGAAAAAAAACTACTCTCGTTGTTTCAGAAACACTTGACAGCGCTTTGTTGGTTCTACTGAACAGAAGAGTACGAACGCTGACTATCTGTTCAGCAAAATTAATTGATCAAACGAATTTACCTGTTGTGGAGTTCGATCATAATTATATGTGGAGTTTCGTTCGAGAGATTCAACTATGTAGTACCGCTAGTCCACGCACGGTGTCGCTACAATCTTAAGCTAACCTAAAAAAACGGATCACCTCTGCCTAGACACTCCCCTCACCTTTAGTCATCATATAGTTTAAAGTTCGATTCTTTCTAAATTCTAGCAGGGCAGGATGAAATATTATTGGATTCCAATCAATATTTTGATGGGTGGGAGCATCTCTCAAACGAAACTCTACATATAATTATGATCGAAACTTCATAACAGGTAAGTTCGTTTGATCAATTAATTATATTCCGAGTTTCGTTCGAGAGATTTAACTATGTAGATGTTTAGAGAAATATAACATTCCAGCTATTTATTCGACGAAACTTTACCAACCTGCTGTGCCTCTTATAATGTTAATATCAACACCTTTCTTTAATGCTGCATAAGTCACCGCAAGTCTTGTGCTGTGTGCTTTATATTTAGCATCAACAGCGCAACTGGCCATAAATGCTTTAACACATCTCGCAAATGTTTGGGCGTTTGCTGCCCCATAAGGTTTTCTGTTCGTAATGAACAAATTATCATGATTACCTCTAATCACCTTTGTTTTTTCTAAATAAACTTGAAGCGTATTTGCTACACACAATGCTGGTTTTTCTGAAAACCTAGGAAGTAACAAAAGTGTCTGATTTGTTCCCTGGCGTGACGTTCTTATTAAACTGTCAATCCTAATTATGAAACCTGTTTCGTTTTCCGATATATCTTTGAGTTTTATTAGTGCGAAAGTCTGCATTCTATAAGCCGTAGCTAAAACAAGAAGAATAATTAATCGATCCGTTAGCTGAGCTAGTGAAAGTGTATTTAGCGGAAACAAAGCAGCAACTGCCTCTAAAACAGGAGTCACATCCCAAGTGTCTTCATATCTCGGTTTAGATGGTCTCATACAAAAGACACCATTGAAAAAACGCGTCACTATGGGACTTTGTGACTCTCTATCTCCAACCAAAAGACCCAACACTGCTCGACAGTTATTAGGAGTTCCATAAAGAGCTCCGGCTTCAAAACGCTCTGTTAACCACGACAGTGCTTGACTTTCATTAGCTTCATACGGATCTATTTCGCACTTATAAAAAAACTTTTACCATTGTTAAATGGCACCCGTATATTGTTTGATTGTTGACTCAGCTGAAGACGAAATCATAATGTCTGTTGACTGGTCAAGAATGTTCCTTCTGCGAAACGCCTCCCTGATACTTTGCCTGTCATCAACACTGGAGATCCGCCTAATGGATGTTGACGAGACCTGCATGGAGAAAGGAGCAAATTAGTGGAAGGTTAAGAAACGATCGGAGACTCGATAAAAAGAGGGGACAATAATAGGTACCACGGTTGAGTACACCATTTTGGAAAAACCATGATTCCTTGCGCCTGATCAGAAATAATTTTTCTCACAACTTTAAGGATCATAAAAAAGGGAGGAAAAGCATAGAAATTAAGATTCTCCCAATCTACTGTAAATGCGTCTACTGCTAACACATCTGGATCTCGATGCCAAGAACAATAATCACTGCATTTAGTATTACACCTCGATGCAAACAGGTCTATGGACAGAGGACCGAAAGCTTGAACTATCTGTAAAAAAGATGCCTTTGACAATTCCCATTATGTATCGAGATCCTTTAAACGCGATTCGCTATCAGCTTCAACATTCTCTTTTGACGCAATGTAAGAAGCAAATAACCAGATTTCTCCCTCCTCACACCAACTCCAAATACTTCGTGATATTTCATTAGGCTTTGGATATTGGACTCCACCCATATGGTTTATATATGCAATCGCTTCGGTATGTCAATTCTTAACAATAACTTACAACCTCACGAATCTTTGGCGAAATATTTGAGACCAAAGAAAGATGCCACCAGCTCAAGATAATTGATATGTTACGTCCATTCTGACTCAGTCCAGAAACCAGAGGTTAATTCGTCTCCACAGTAAGCTCCCCAACCTGACGTAGAAGCATCTGAAAAAATTTCTATGTAGTACTGACCCAACCTCATTGGATAGAACGCTCTCGGAATAACATCCGTCCACCGCTTGAATCCAGATTGCAAGGAGACTCTTAGAGACATTTTTCTGTCGAAATTACCCTTAGAATTGAGTAAAGCTAAATATCGATGCCGTTCAAAAAGCTTTCTATCTAACAACCCATACCTGACAGTTGGACAAGACGCCGATAAAGTTCCTACTAGCTGGGCAAATTCCTTAATGCGACATTTATCTCTTTCTTTAAAATCACTAATTTTAGCAAATATCATTTGTTTCTTCTTTTCAGGTAGCTCGAAAGTCATTTTTAAAGAATCAATAACAAAACCTAAGAATTGACAAGTCTAGCTCGGAAATGAATTACTTTTGTCGTAATTAATAACAAATTCCTAATATTTCAAGGGCCTCTGTTGCCCATTGAGCATTATTTGAACAAACAAGGTGATCTGTGCCAAAACACAACCAGTCATCGAGAGAAACCACTGACATAAAGCCTGTCATTCGTAAAGAATTTACAACAGGATTTAGGACTTTAGTAAAGACCCAGAGTGCAGTACATAAGCCAAATGGCAAACAAGTAAATTCAAATAACTGTCCTTTCCAAGAAAATCTCAAATATTTTCTGTCACAGGCTCGAATCGGAATTGAATGATAAGCATCTCGAAGATCTATATTTGCCATAAAAGAGTCAAGAGACACCAATTTGGTTGCCGTACGGATATCCTCCATTATAAAATGGTTTGGGGTAATAAATTCGTTTAACTTTTTTGGATTCAAAATAAATCTTTCAGAACCGTTCGATCTGTCAAGTAGAAAATATCTGGACAAAAACTGGCCAACACATGGGTGCATTTTTTGATCGCGCCAAAACCTTCTAAACAATGAATCGCTTTTAAATATTTTTGCTCTTCTGTAGAACTCACTACGGGCTCTGAAAGCACAAAATGTTGATACGGTGTTGTATCAAAAGGGATCGCATATCCACTAATACAGTTGAGTACAACCATGTCTTTTGTTATATCAGACGAGGCGCTCCGGACTTTTTTAGGTCTGCCTGCTATTCGAGAAGCCCTGGCTCTTTCTAGGCAGGGCTTTACAGTTTTCCGCCATCCAAAGCTTTGCCGGAATCTTCTCAACAACCTGTTGAGGCTTCAAGGTCAACTCAACCTTTTCCATTGACTTCGCTGTCTTTGGTCTCGACGATAACTCTTTTCCGAACGAAAAAGAATCTGTTTTTGCTCGTTCAAGGAGGTCCTTTGCTTTGCGATCCAAGCTTGGATAAACGAACACCTTTCTAGTCTTTCTTTACTGAAAGAAGGACTCTTATAAAAGTTTACCTGCGTCCAACAAGGGCTTAAGAGCCTCAGCTCTGTGATCGCCGTCACTTTTATTGCGAAGCAGTACAGATAGGCCCATACCCAGGGCAGACATTTCTGAACCCAAAGTATTTTGATTGGCAGTAAAAAATTCATCTCTTTTCTTAACAGATTCGTTAATCGACGCTCCAACTTCCGGGTTGAGCTCCGGTGCTTTGAGATGGTAGTTACCCTTGCGCGGGTATCTCGCGAGTAAATCCTGCTTTCCCTCTTTTTTCAGACCGACATGCGCCCAAGCTTGCCAACGACCCCCAATGTCTGAATGCAACAATAAATCATTATTGTCAGAGGACAATACTCTATCACCGATAAGCTCTGATGTCTCCTCGTCCAGAGGGTCTGTTTCCGAAACATCATCTTTCCCTTTCTGCTCTGGATCTGGGTCTTTAGCCTCTTTATCTTCTCCATACAGATCTTCATCTGAAAGAGACCTCTCTGATGAAGAGAAACTCCCTATAATAACAAAAAAAAGGGACCAGACTAGTATCAACGTTTGATAAGTTTGGCATCTGCCGTACCGACCATTTTGCCTGACCCATCCCATAGCTCGCTGGGGGCAGGTCACCATGAAAGCACGGTATGTTCCTCCCCTCGTGAGGGCCCACCGCCTAATATTTGGCGCGGTTTATCTCATCCCTAGTATTAGCCTACCGCCCTGAATACAATTAATTATACATACGAGAAACTTCTGGATTGTAGGGTTCCCTTTCATAATATCGTCTGCTGACACAATCATGCTCAACGTGTTTGTCCGAAATATGTGCACGTTCCTTGACTGGCGATCGGGAATGGCTGCCGCTTAGAATCTCCTGTTTCAATATTCTCAACTCTCTTTGAAGTTTCTTCACTTGATTAGTGTGAGATCGAGGTCGAGAACGAGACCTTGACCTGTGCCTCCTTTTGTGCGATGATTTCCCCCCATTATTAAACTGAATTCACTCGCTTTTATCTGTAAAAACTACGCTTACGATGTGGCGCATCACGCACGAAAAAACGTTATAATGACTAGAGGTGAGGGGACTGTCTAGGCGGAGGTGATCCGTTTTCTTTCATGTTAGCTGAAGATTTCGGCGACATCGTGCGTGGACTAGTAGTACTAAATAGTTAAATCTCTCGAACGAAACTCGGAACATATTCAACTGCATCGCCCTCTCAAGATGAAACTGAAGCCGGGGATTGTAGTCAATTTCAACCTCTAAGTGTTTTCAAAGCTCCTTACCTAAAATCTCAAACGTGTATTTTGTACATTTCAATGTTGAACAATTACGAAAAAGTATCGTCTCCCTATCTGCTGGGGGAGGCTGTCGTGTTCGACCCCCAAAAATATTAAAAATCGGAAAAAATTCCAAAACGTGTTCAAAGCTCCTTACTTGAAATCTTGAATATGGATTTTGTGAATTTCGATGATCGGTCACTGTAAAGAAAGTTTCATTCCTTAGCTGTCGGGGAAAACAATCAATTGTGAAGGGTTCAGAATAACTGCCTTCCCGGGGAAACTTTTTTTACAGTCTAGTTTAGGAGTTGATTGCTTGATTGATTCAATGTGTCCCCTAAGGGTTTGCATTTTCCTCGAACCTCTCCACCATTCCTTTATACACCCTACCACTACCTTAGTAGTAAGTAAGGGGGACCTACAGC
>WSXT02162171.1:0-10033 GCA_011762715.2 Neuroterus valhalla | reverse complement strand
ACAAGCATTCACTGATGCTAGCTTCAGAGATTGCTAGAACCCTTGTTCCACAGGAGGATACCTGATAAAATTATTCGGAGATACAGTGACTTGGAGAAGTCATAAACAAATCTATGTAACTCTATCAACCTGCTAGGCAGAATACCTCGCTATTAGTGAATCCTGCCAGGAGATGATTTCCTTAGACAAAGCAATCAGAGATATAACTGGAAAAACCATGTATCCTGTAACAATCTGGTGTGACAACATGGCTGCTGGCAAATGTACTCAAATAGATGGATCCCATAAGTTGAAAAACTTTGATGATCACATCCCTGAGATACAGAGAAAGCTTCAGGAAAGAGAAATCACGGGTAAAAAGAGCCACATAGCGGAGACTCATAGAGATTACATCGAAAGATGTGTCTTGGAGGGTAAAGTTAATGTAAATTGGATTGCAACGAAAGAGAATGAAGCTGATATAATGACTAAACCATTAGAATCGCAAAGCTTTACATACCTCAGAGGTAAAATATTGTAATAACAGAACATATTGATATTCAGAGGACCAGAATATAAGAATAAGAGTAAATATAATTTTCATGTGTTACAGACTGCCTTAACGACAACCCGGAAGACTGAGAGACCCGAAGGGAGGGAGTGTTGGCGATATAGAGCTTCGTGCTCTCAGTATGGGTATCGGCGAGCCGCCCCTGACTTGGAGGTTCCCATCTCTGTGCATTAGGCGGGTTGATCGGCTGCCCCCCCTTTTCGCTAATTAGTTCGGTTCTCCGTGCCTAATCGGTCGTACGTTGATTGATGCACTCAAATGTCGAATAGTTTTGTAAAACAGTGTTCTTTTTGTATTACTCGCGAGAGTGTGGTTTGTGCTGCAAATAAAGCAGAGTAGTACAGTGGATATACTCTCCGATATCTTGAAGAAGGATTATTAATTCATTCTCCCACCCTGCAGGTCACCGCTTTCCAGAAGCAAAAACACGGATACTCCGCCACTATTCATAAAAAAATAACTTCATTCTCTTTTTTTACGATAAATTAAAACAAAAATTTGTTTCAATGTTTTGTTTCTATCAATTTAATCATTCAATAATTAGATAGATCATTAGGTTATCTATCTAATGATGAATTACTCGTATTATTATTATTATTATTATTATTAGTAATAATTTTTTTAGCCTTTAGAATAAAACTTCATTCAATAGTTTTCTGAAATGTTTTTTTCTTCAGTTTTCTTTCACTCAAAACTAATTGAATTTGATTCAGTTTAGAAATATATGTCTGAATCGTTTATATTTAGTGTGGCCGCTGAAGCCACCGTATTGGATCCGCCATTTTGAATTTATAAATTTTGACTGCAGATTTGAGATCAGCGACCCCAAAAACCCACGAGCCATCTTGAATTTGGAAACCTATTTGCGTCAAACGTCCACGTTTTGAGACCCCCTGAACCCGAAAAACAGGTTTTTACGGATGTATCTGGCTGTATGTCTGTATGTATTGTGACGCGGTATTTGAATGCCTGCGGGAAATAATATGAAATATGCTTAAACTAGAGTAAAATCGTTGGGGAATAGAACGTTGAACAACGAATCAACTATAGGCCTGGCTGACTGCGAGCAGCCCGAGTGGTCAGTAACGGCTAAATGAGTTGGATCCTTCTACTCGTAGATACTTAGAGTGATGTAAATCACATTTAAATGTTTGGAATAATCAAATGAATTCAATGTAAATTAGTAGGTGATAACTATCACTCAAACCCATTGGAGGTTAGGATGTGGTTCGGGGGGTGGAAAACCACCCACACAATCAGAACAGGGTAGGCGCTGATCCGAAGGAATGGAGAGTCACCATCGAAAGGTTGAGGAATTCCGGATAAATTGGTGTATAAGATACCCTCCATTTCAAGAATATCCGGACGGGATTATCCACTCAAGAATTCGCCTCAGTTTTATTCAATTATCCACTCAAGAAATCGTGTCAGTTGCATTCAATTATCCATTCAAGAATTCGTTTAAGTTGTGTCCGATCTATTGTATTTCGCGGCATTTGAAAGTGACTTGTAGAGGGGAGCGTAGCGATCGCCGCCGTAACCGAGTATCCGCAGCTACGGTGAACCGTCCCTACTACAGTGCTACCTCGCTTATAGGGTACGGGGCGGTTGCTTCCCGCCGGAAGCAATGACCGGCTGCCATGCCGAAATTCGTTGTTCAGCGCCCACGGCCGCATGGTCAGACTAGAGGAACTTAGAGAAAATATAATAATTTGTAAAATATCAAATCATGTCTGGACGAGGATCCTTGCTTGGAAGGCGGATACTCACCAGTTGGTGTGTTTCTTCTTAGCTTTGATCGTGACTATTATCTGTATAGAAATTGCCGAAGTTTTAGGCAAAGCGCGGAGGGTCTCGGTAATTGCCTCGCCCTGTTCAATGATAATTATTGCCGTAGAGTCAGTGCATAGTAACGTCACTTTACGTAGGCTCAGTTTGTTGGCCTGGAGTAACCTCCCAAGTGACCTTATTTTTTAATCCAAAAAATTTAATCGCAGAGAGTTGACTTTGCAGCACGGTGCGAAGTTGACTACTTCTGCGCGCAGATGGATGCTCTTCGAACTGTCTTAAACATTTGTAAGAATAAACGGTGTTTATTGATCACTTACGCATCCATTCAAGTTCTTGAAACAAGTTTTGCAGCTTTTACTAATGTGTCATACCGAAGTGTAGTTGAGAAATGGAAATTGTTTGCGTATTCATTCATGAATAGTATGAAAAGTGTAGAATAATTCACCTCGATGAATGGTGAAACATAACCTTTTACCAAGGCTGAAAGTGTATTGTTCATCATTGTTCTTACCTAATTATTTGTGGAAACTTTTGTACCTATTAATTCGAGTAAAATTTAAAAAAATGCAGCTGCAGATAGCTGCATATTCGGCTCTTAATCGAATTTCTTGTTCGAACGTTCCAATAAGATGCGACCAGACGCGACGCATCTCATCTAATCTCGGCTCACGGCTAGGCTTCAACCTGCTCCATAGTGCAGTCAACTCTCAAACGTCATTCGTTTCCGAAAAATTGTTCCAAAAATATAAGTTAGTGCTCTCAATTTTTTTACGAGGTGCATCGAAATATTCACGTTCCTGATTTGTTTCAATACAACCGGAAAATGGAATTTTCTGAGGAAGGTAAATCAAATAGACTGAAAGACTTTTTTCTAATCAAACTAGGTCACCAGTGTTTCATTCTAATTTGAGTTCGCTGAATTCAAGCACATTGATAGCAATTTTTCTGAATTAGCTTTAGTTTTTGGAATGTTTAATTCTTGAAATTCCAGGGCTTTGGACCAACAAGGAACATATTTTGTTGCGTTTTCTACCAACATTTTAAATTTACATTATTTATAACTATATTTCCGATAAGATCACACTGAAGAATCGGAGAAAAAATTTCCCTAAATATTCTATAAATTGATCAATTCAGAGTGTTTAAAATTTTGACTTCAGATTCGTGATCAGCGATCCCGAAAACCCTCTTAACCCAATTTGAGATTAAATCAAGAATTTATTTAGCATACTCGTCCACTATATTAGATCTGCCATTTCGTCTTTGAAATTTTTTACTTTAGATTCGTGATCAGCGACCCCAAAATTCCCCGAGTAAGAAAACTTTGCCCATTTTATAAACATTTCCTACTTTTGGCCAGCTTCTCGTGACTCTGGCCCACTGTGCGACGCCGTGGTCATGTTTCATCGGCTCAATTAGTTCAGCCTAGTGCTAGGCAAATAGGAGAGCATAATGCATTCATATCTAAAATCGGCCCGGCTTTCATGTTTTCTGGGCCAGCAACCAAAATGAGGGGAAACTGTGGGCTGTACACATAGTTTGCGAGTGGCCTCAGTATGCCAAGTCATACCGTGCCCCAAGTCACAATAGATCTGCTCTATAGTACACTGACCAGGCATGCACCGCTGTTTGTGAACTCCAAACAGATGGTAGGGTGTAGGAACACTCCAACTCAGGATCAGACTCATAGGTCATACCACAAAACGGTAGGCATGATAGTCAAGAACTGGGAGATCACATTTTCGGGAGATTATGAAACGAGGGTGGAGACAGGGCCGTCGGTCTCGGGATTGACAGGTACCAAGCAAATTCGGTAGATTGTGATGTACCCAATACGTTCCAGGAAGCTGCCACAGGTCCGAATTCTGAGAGATGGCGTGATGCCATTCAAGATGAACTTGATGTTTTCCACAAAAATAACACGTGAAAAATCATTCCCAAATCCAAAGGGAGAAAACCCATTTCGAGTCTATGGGTTTTCAAGATTCATCAGGACAAAAATGGAGAAGTAAATCATTTCAAGGCACGGCTGTGCATCGGATTCCAGAAACGTGAAGTTGTGGACTACAATGAGACATTTGCTACCATTGTGAGGTATGACTTACTTCGTGTTATGTTAGCGATGGTGACGCAAGAAGATCTCGAACTCGTACAGTTTGATGTGTGAACTGCGTTTCTGTACGGCGAACTGAACGAGGAAATTTACATGCAGATTCCTAAGGATTCGCAGATACAAGGTACGAATAATGAGTTTGTTTGTTAACTAGAGGGAGCCTTGTATGGTCTTAAACAAGCTCCCAGATATTGGAACCGTAAGTTTTGCAATTTTCTCAGAAAATTTATTCTAGTTGGAAGCGATGCCGATAAATGTATTTTCAGCTGATGTGTCGATGGCTGCCCAGTTTATCTAGCTTTATATGTTGACGATGGGTTAATCGCAGCCAAATCACGTAAAGTTCTTAATCTTATTATAGAATCGATGAAGGAACATTTTGAGATCGTATTTGGCGATACGCGTGTGTCTGTCATGTGGAGGATCAGGAGAAAGAGTGCGAGAATGTACCTTTTCGTGAAGCAGTTGGCTCACCTATTTTTCTAGCCAAGGTATCACAACCTGACATTGCCTACTCTGTAAATGTAGTCAGTCGTACTCTTAATGAACACGATAACTCACACTGGCAAGCTGTGAAACGTATATATAGGCACTGTGGGCCTGGGAATAGAGTACACAAATGGTGGGAGCGAGTCTTAGGTGATAGGATTTACTGATGCCGACTACGCAAGCGACAGAGACACGCGCAGGTCTTTTTCAGGTTACGCATTCAACTTGGCGAACGGTTTCGTGACTTGGTATGGTCAGAGACAGAAGCTTCTTACTCGGAATTCTACAGAGGCTGAGTATGTTGTGGCAGCTGCGGCTACCAAGGAAGTTCTCTGGCTCAGAAGCTTACTAAATGACATCGGATGTCGTTGTGAAGTGCAACTTTACTTTTTATTGACAATCAAAGTGCGGTTCGATTGGTCGAAACCCCCGAATATCAGAAGCACAACAAACACATCGAAGTCCGGTATCATTTTATTAGAGAAAAGTTTGAGAATAATGAAATTTCCGTTGAATATGTTCCGACATCTCTGCAGCGTGTAGATATCTTCACGAAGCCGTTACCGAAAGACAGGTTCAAACTTCTTTGCATGACTTCAGGTTTAATGAACGGAATCTCGAAGCACTCACAAGGTGGGAGTTTTTGAGTTTAGATTTTAAGCGCCTTTAATCGTACGTCTCATGGCTTGCGATTGACCAACCATCTACTGGCCTTGTCCTGCGGATTTTAACTACTCAAGTCGTTCTGTGCTTCAGTCCGCCCAGTTATGGGAAACGATCAGCACGTACATTTTAACAAAGTATCTTTTACGGAAATGACATTCCATATAATGTTATTTTATTCAACAATTCTTCACTCAGCAGAGATTCTGCAACAATTATGCATTCTGCAAGGACTGTGCATAAATTCTGCATTCTGCTGATTTCCTTTACGATTTCTGCATTTTGCAGAAATTCTGCTGCCCAATATTTAGCAGAAGTTCCGCAATTTTTTTACTTTGGAGTTATATTATAATTGAGGATACATAACAAATACACGCTGTCGTTTCCATTCCGTAGACCGAAGCAATGACAAAGCTTTTTTCTAACTCCTAGGACTGTAATATAGTACCCGTATTCGAAAACCGGAGAAAATACGTAAAACGTGCAAGGTATGTCGAACTTGATAGTGGGTTCTCTTATTCCATTCCACAGTTTTTGTTTATATGGTGCTTCTACTTATTCCGTTGTTTTGAATCATGTTCAAACAATGGAAATTGTTGCTAAAAAAGCTGTTCACCTGTACTTGCTAATTTAATAAAGCAATGTGTTTAACTGAAAGTCTTAACCTTTCTGCCGCGGTGCTTTGTCGTGTAGAACCTTACGTTTTATTTATTTTTCAATTATCAAGGGCGATCCGAAGACGAAACTTTCAGGCCATGTAGAGCACATGCATGTCTTCTCATGACAAAAATTTTATTGCCATCAAAGGACTCGTATTTTCGGGGACATGATTTTGGTTTTTCAGTTTTCAAAAAAATGTCGAAATTTTTTTCCCTAAAGATACATTCTTTTACATAAAAACGCATGGTCATATCAACAAAATTTTTAGCTCAAAGAGTTGAATCGGTTGATTAGAAACAGAGATATGGGATAATATAAAAAGCCAGAAACAATTTTGATTCCCATATCTCCGTCTATTTTTCGAAATCTCCAAAATCACTTCAGGGAATGTTTCTTTACTAATATATAACTGTATACGCCAAATTAAAGCCAAATATCATTCCAAAAACGAAATGCCTTGATTTCACATGATGCAACACCCGACTATTCTTTGATCAGCAGGGCCGCGACCGAAGTTTGAGATAAACTGCGCCCTTCTGTCCTTGTGCCAACTAGACATCAATATGATGATTGAATATCAAGCTCCATCATATTAGGATTTTTTAATCATCACAGAGAAAAATCTTTCCTTTTTTCTGAATATACAAGATATTACTGACAATTATCACAGTAGGACTTCAGCGTCATTCATGATCTGAGATGTTGATACTTAACATCTGACATATTATCGGATAATAACAAAAAATATAAGGAGCTCATATAACCGAAGATGTTAAACGTGAATATCTGATATGTTCAACGTATAAATCATAGATATCACGGGCGAGTATCTGAGATATTAGAAATGTATGTGTACTCTTCTCTGGTGCAGCGTTCCCGGGCGCCGCACTTGTGGTCTTTTTCTTGGCGTTGTTGATTTGTGACGCCTCTGCATGGTTTGATATACAAATTGCCTCACTGCTGAACTGACTTTCGGTGGGTATAGATTTTTCACATACTATGACGCGAAGATTGGAGGTAAATGAAAGCTAACCTCAAAATAAAAACTACAAGTTTCCGACAGGATTTCTGATCATAAAATTGTTCCTTCTACAGATTACTCAACTCCTCCTCATATACGGTTATGAGCAGATCATTCAAACAGTGGAAATTCGACGACTTCACTAGAAAAGATTTCAAAGAATGTTAAGAAAATTTCGAACTTTGATATTATAAAAACTACAAAAATGCAGTTGCTGGTGATGAGTGAGAAGGCTTGCAATAAAAGGTTTCAACAATTCGAAGTCCCTTTACTGCACTTTTTCCATTTCTCGGTATGCAACACAAATAAAAAGGTTCCTATCCCTATCAGAGTCGATCGAAGTTGTCATACATTACCTAAATAAATGGAATTTCTAATTTCCGTTAAACGCATGAGAACCTGCTCCAAAAGTATGAAAATTGCAAAATATAGCAGAAGTGTTCACAGTTATACATCTCTTTATCGCTAAATATTCGCTCTATTCAAGTATTGTCAAACAGAATAATATAAAATTATAATATATGAATCAAAACATTCTTTTTACAACACCCATATGTATGGAAATTAATCCTGCCAGTTCAAAGATGAATCCTAAATATGGTTAATTATGGAATGTCATTTTTTATTTCACCATTACTTCTCTTTTTTTGTATTGGGTTAACGACGACCAGTAATCGTTCATTCCTGTGTTCGGACTCATGGATCATTCAGTGTATGCCATTACTCTCCAACGCAGGCTTTCTTCGAAATAGGAAATCAAACTCCAATTTTGAGCTATTACAGCATGAGATGTCAGAGACGTTTCTCCTGCACGGTTTTGTAAGTAAATATTTAGACTCGACAAATATTTCTATGGAAATTGTATACCCTGTTGTGATATGTAAATGTTTCAACAGACAAAAATATAATTATATCTGATTTTCTTACTCGTAACGCCATCTCTGGTCTATTGGCGATTTGGTGTGATGGTATAGAGAAATTGACCAGAAAATGTATAAATGTTGAGTGTGTGTGTATAGATATAATTCTGTGCGAAGAAAGCCAGAAGAAATAAACACACAGTTAGTCTGCGACTCTCTGTACACGGAGATAGACAAGTCGAGAGCGTGAAGCTATCAAGCCGATCAAGAGTCACAGTTAGCTCAGGGCACATGTGTGCTTATCATTATTGCAGTTCTTGTATAATCATTATATCTGCATTTTTATATTCGTCTCTGATTTTATTAAATATTTTCACATTAACAGAATGGAACACACCGTGGAGGAACTCAAGCGACGAAATACATTGTTTTAAACTGCGGAGACACTCTACAACGATTTATTACTATTGTTAGAAATAATCGAGATCTAAGACAAACCAAAATGGAAATTAACTCCAAATTGTTTCTTCCTTTTTCTCCAACCGTTGATGACAGATTTTTACCTGATACGGCTTATTACGGCTTCTGTCTTAAGTATCTCAGATAGTCAAGATGAGTATCGGATACTCGGAATAAGTATCTCAGATATTTAGAATAAATTTATTGAATATGAGGACCTAATATCTGTGGATATTAAATCCGAGTATCCAGATCTTTGTCGTACAGTTAAATCACAGATATATTGAAACTATGTATTCAGATTATGTTATCCGTTAGTATCCTTTTCTCTCCGTGTTTCAGACAAAAACTTGTAATAATAAATTAACTCACGCGTGATTAAAAAACCTTCAAAAGAATTTTATTTTTCCAAATAACGCTATCATTTATTAGAGCAACATAAATATTGATTTGAAAATTGTGTTTGTGAGTATTTAGACATAATCGGAATTTTTTCAGTTGTATGACAATTCTTTCAAATTCTTTTCGTGAAACGGACATTTTTCTTTCAACATGGACTTACAAGTCGCATAATTTTTGCACCTTTCGCGATATTGCATGAGCTTTTCATGTGAATATTATCACAAAAAGGTAGAAAAACAGGCTCGTAAATATGTATTGCTATTAAGAATGCATATCAACTGTTCACTGTATATTCTAATGTTAATAAATCTGAGTTGATTTTAATGATATTTTTGACAATATTACCAATTAATACATAAAAAAACGCTTAGACTATTACTTAATGTCTCGATTCATGATAATACATATAATTAGGTACTTGTGTAGGTACTCATGCGTGATGTATTGAGAATATGATAAAAAAAAATTGAATAAACAAATTTCAAGGAGATTTGTGTTTCGCCTGCATATTGTATCATCAGATTAGATTCTTGTTCGCACAAAAAGGGAAGGGCGCAAGTTATCTTAAACTTTTCACACGGCCCTGCTGTCCATGGAGTAGTCGACTACACATCCCGGGAAAATATCTGTCTGCCACCGAAAAAATGAATTAACCTTTTTTTGGAAACATCCCCCTACTACTTGGGAACGTGCCTTATCTCATTGAAATCAATATTATTTCCATAATAATGAGATATGGAAAAATTGTTGATAATATGGTCTTTTCATTCGAATCCAGTTATGCATATTATGGAGGAAATTAGTTCCATACCTTTTACAGATTTGTTGAGAATACGAGCTGACCATGACGTCCAAAGAAATCTTTAGGATTTAACAAGTTGTTGACAGTTGATGTGGAGAGACAGTTGATATGAAGAGAGATGATTAAAAAATAATTTCAATACTTAGAGCAAAATAATGAGGAGATGGTAGTTTTGGAGGTGTCGACCAGTGATGTTCAAAAAATGAGAGATGGAGAAAATTGT
>WSXT02162160.1:0-10033 GCA_011762715.2 Neuroterus valhalla | reverse complement strand
GCGCGGAGCGCGAGGTGAGATCACCATCGAGCGCGAAGCGCGAGATCCGAAAGACGCGCGCCATAGGCGCGCTCAAACTCGCGAGCGAAGCGAGCTGCGCGCGGAGCGCGCGATGAGAATGTGCCCGCGAAGCGGGCAGATTTTTTTTTTGGACATTTGGTTGGCAACTTAATAATGTTATCAATGTTATTCAATGTGAAGATGTAAATCATTATATTCTTCATGGAAATGGTATTTATTTATCAATTTAAACGTTCTTTACTATGTGTAATTAGGTTTTTAGTAGGAAAATAAACAGCGAAATGGCAATAGGTTGAAAGCGAGAATCAGATTCACTAGCAGAATTTTTAAATTAAATTAAATATAAATTAAACATTTCTAAATAAATAAAATATAGATGATCAGGTAGAAGTATCAGGTAGAATAAATTTTTATTACTGAGGAAATTTATGTCAATACAAAATTAAGACAAATTGTGTATTCTTTATCGAAGGTGGTTGTTACGACTGCGAAAAATGTATAATGTTCGAAAATGATTATTATTATATAAGTTATTATAAAATTGTTAATAATGTTAATAATTCAATTATTATATTTACAAATAATTCAATTTCTACGTAAAATCTTCCATTTGGAACTGTAACCAAAGATTGATTCATTTTATCTATAAAAAAAATTGAAAATTGTTAATAAGATAAAGCGTGACGTCAAAAGGCTTCAAAAGCCTTTAAAATAAATGTGCAGGGTGAATACTTTCATAAGTTTTTTTTATGGTAATGAGCCTGGCTTTAATCAAAAATACAATTCTTAAAATATTTTCTAAAAAAATTTACTTATTTAAAAAATTCCCTGGTCATTCAATTACAGCTTTCTCATGAGCTTCCTTTATTTTCTTTATTTATTCACGCATTCATTTACAAAAATATCGAACATTCTGGGGAAGAATAAATTTTGTAACTTAGAAAACAGTTTTTTGCTGAATTCATTCGCATGCATTGTTGTTCCTTTGAAACGTTAGGTAAGTATTCAATAGATGAAAAAATTATTTTCGATTCTCTAGTAGTTTATAGTCTTCAATTTTGTGGAAAGGAAACGAAATCATGGAGGCAAACTTATTGGTCATATATAACGTATTTTGGTCATATAAGCCTCCTTAGGTCCAAGTATAATTTGCAACTGACCTGAAATATTACTTTCTAATTATTCTTAGTTCATGTTTTGTTTTCGATACGCATCTTTACCATGCAAAAGCTTATGTTTGCGCTACAAAAAATTCTGGTTATATCAACTAGAATAGAATGTTAAATATGCCCCTACTATGAAGTCTGGTTGAACTTTAACCTTTAAAGATCACACTTAGTTTTTACTGTGTTTCTACCAAGATTCTCAAATTTTCAATCTTTTTTACATTTTCTATCATTCTGGCATATTCAAAATAAATCCGAAAAAATATTTACGTACTTTGAAAGTGCACTTTACCACTGTGTTATTGTGTATGCAGAAAACGTGCAGCTCAGAAATGTAATGAAACACTGAGTTTGTGATTCACTATAATTATTTATACTTATATAATTTAAAACGCATAAAAGGAATCGCTATTGTTAATGAACTGCACTTTTACGAGAAATTATCAATTGACACATCCATCAACATTCACCAGGATATAAGACAAAAGACAGATATCTGGAAACTGACATAAGATCGTGCCACTTCTGTTACAAGGAATATAAACCAGATTAGTTTTCATCACGAAAAATTAACCAGAATTTCTGATTAGGACAACTAGACATTCTCCTAACCAAACGCGGCTAGTGAATTCAACCAGAAATGCTTTCTTGAGTGAATCTGATTTATCTTTCTCTCCTTTATTTGAATTTTGGTTGGGGAATCCGAATAAATTTTGGCATTATGTGCTGGAACTTGTATGTATATTAGGGTCGTCCAAAAATGAATAAGAAAATTTTTTGTCGAATTTTTATGCAAAACGCCCAGAAATTTGTTCGAATCAACAGAAAAATAAAAGAATTTTTTTTCTTTGAAAAAAAAAAAAATTATTTAGAGGTGACGCAAGCCCTATGAAGATCAACACGTATTTCCCATAAGAACAAAAGACGTTTTTGTCAATTTTATTCAGAATTCTTAATATTAGGTGAATCGAGTTTGAAATTCACCATTTCTCTTCACAATTAGTCAAAGAATGCGAACAAAATACCATGAGTGAAAAATGGGTTTTTCGAGTTTTTGACGCTAATTATGATCTTTTCGGTTTTTTTTTTTAACGCAGATTGTTTCAAATGCATGAAATACTACTTTATACTGATAATTAGGTGTTTATTTAAATTATCTAAACAATTTATTATTGTCTTCAGCACATTTGTCTAAGAAAAGGGTTAGAAAGTCAAGTTTTTTTCTGAATTGTTCAGCTTATTCCCAACGTTTCAGATAAAACAAGGTAATGATAGATTAAAGTTACCAAAAATAATTGTTTAAACAATTTTTTATCAATTAAAACAATATTCTCTTAGAATAATGCTACAAAGTTGCGGTTCTTTCTGGAATTTTCAACTTTTTGTCCAATTTTCATGTAAAGTACGTAATGATTTATTTTAATTTAGCAAAAATAAATGTTTTAACAAATTGTAAATATTTATAGCACTATCTTCTTCTAGAATAATACTACATATTTGCGGGTTTTCCCAGAAATTTTGTTACTTTTTATATCTTTCCATTTAGATTAGAGTGATAATCAATTCATGATAGAAAAATAATTGTTCAAACAATTGATTATCATTGCTAATCATATTTTCTTTGCTAATGATAGGAACTTGCGGTTTTTTCTAAAATTTTTAGTTTTTTGCTCACTTTTCACTTGGAGTAAGTAAACATTCATTTTATTTTGAAAAACTAATTGTTTAAACAAATAATTATTGTTTATGGCTATCTTCTCTTAGATTAGTCCTAAAAAGTTTCAATTTTCCTGAAATGTTTACCTTTGCTTTACCTTTTTAGTTGTGAACAACTAATAAATAAACATCAGAGAGAATCATATTTTAAATAGTATTGTACTGTTTTGAGTGAATTACTTTTGTTCTTTTCCCAATGTTAGAAAAAATTTATTATAACAAAAAAGCTGAATTCATTCGATGAAATTTGAATTTCGAATTTTCTACTAAAATTATGTATCCTCAACGCAAAAATTGAATTTTGAAGAAAGTACTTTAACCAAAAAGTTGAATTTTCGACCTAAAAATATAAATTTTTGAACAAAAAATATAATGGTTGAAATTTCAACAACAAAAAGGTTAAGCGTTTAGAAAAAACCGAAACTTTTTAGCACTAATCTAAGAGGAGAAAGCCATACACAATATTAATTTGTTTAAGCATTTTTTTTATTACAATAAATATTAACTCAGTTCAAGTGAAAAGTGGGCAAAAAATTAAAAAATTCAGAAAAAACTGCAAGTTTCTATCATTAGCAAAGAAAATATGATTAGCATTGATAATAAATTTTTTGAACAATAATTTTTAACATGAATTAATGGTTACTTCAATCTGATTGAAAAGTAATAAAAAGTTAAAAATTTCAGGAAAAAACGGCAACTGTGTACTATTAATCTACAAGAAGATAGCTATAAACACTTACAATTTGTTTTAACAATTATTTTTGCTATGTTAAATAAAATAATTACTTACTTTGAGTGAAAAGTGGACAAAAAGTTGGAAATTTCAGAAAAAAAACCTCAACTTGGTTGCATTATTCTAAGACAATATTGTTATAATTGTTAGAACATTGTTTAAGCAATTATTTTTATTAACATTAATTTATTATTACCTAGCTCCAACAGAAACGATGAAAATAATGTGAAAAATTCAGAAAAAACATTGACTTCCTAACCCTTTTCCAGGAGTGATTTGCTGGAAACAATAATAAAGTGCTTAAAAAATTTTAATGAATCTCGAAAAACCCCATTTTTTCACTTATGGGGGTTTTTTGGTACCCTATAAAACAAACTTTTGCGGCTGATATTTAAAAAGTTATATCTTATTCTCATTCTGTGACTGATTGTAAACAGAAATGGTGAATTTCGAACTCGATTCACCTAATATTGAGAATTCTGAATAAAATTTCCAAAAACGTATTTTATTCTTATGGGAAATACGTGTTAAACTTCATGGGGCTTGCGCCAGCTCTAAATAATTTTTTTTTTCAAACAAAAAAAAATGCGTTCATTCTTTTGTGGATTCGAAAATATTACTGGGTGTTTTGCATAAAAATTCGAAAAAATTCTTTGGACGATCCTACTGCATATTAAAAAAAAAGATTTGCAATTATTAGTCACAAATATTGCATGTCAGAAATTACATTCGGTATCGAAGAGAACCCCCATGTGGGTCCGAAACGTTTGCCTTCATGAATTAGTTTATTGTTTACAAAATTCCAAATCGTTTGCCCCTAAATCTATAAAGAAGAACATTTTTTTCTCAATTTTCCTCTAATTTCTGAATCATATGTGGGATGATCATCGAGATCAATATTGAAATGTCACAAGCCAACATTTATATGTTTTGTTTCAGATTTATAAGATCTACAATTTTTTTATAATTTTCAAAATACTAGTGTCAAGCTATACCACAAAATTATAGCTATTCATCAATCTTGACAGATTTCTCTTCATATTTGTGAAAAAAAAGATTAATATAGATATAACTGGAGTTTGAAATGTAATGAAGTGTAACAAGAAACTATCAGCTTCAGATTTTCCAATTGTGTCTTACACCATAGCAGAGCTTGATAATTCCATGTCGACATGCTAGCATGCACACTACTGCACTCTCTGCATATTACGTCATCAAACACAATATTAATTATAACTGATTCTAACATGTGCTCGCATGTCTGCCCATTACCTATCCTCTCAAATTTTTATTACGGGTATTCACGCACAGAATTAGATTACACGAATCTGACCTCCTTTCTTCCATTATAATAGAAACAGATACTCAATTCAAGAGCAAGCAAACAAATCTAGGAGAATCATTCCAAAAAGAATTCATATAATACCGTTTCTACATTTGCGTTGTACGAGAAATTCAAATTTCATAAATATTTTATTCAACAAAGACGTGTCGTTGCCTAACAAATACTGAATATTACCGTTCCTTAAATATTTGTATAAAAATAATGCGTGTATTTGAAACATGCGGTAGGAACGGAGTCTCGAATGCGTATATACGTACGTCCTTCTTCGTTAGCACGCATTCGAAACTCCGTTCCTACCGCATGTTTCCTTCCACGTGTCACTTGACACATCCATTTTTTTCTGTTCTCGATATCCTTTTGAACCTCAGTGGCTCTTTTGTTTCTCTTTTTTTACTTTTTTCATGTTAATGATTTATAAAAATGATAAAGAGCTTTTGTTTGCAGTTAGCTATTGATATTGTATAAAATACGATATTACATATGAAAATAAATAAAGTAAGGGAATAAAAAAATATATGTACGCATTTGAATTTGTCCAGTTAATTTCTGCGAGTATTATGGTGTATAGTGGAAAATGGCATTGAATCTGAGTCAATTATTATGGCGTCATCTACGATAAATATATTTGTTCGACAGGTTTGTTCTTTTCTACTTACTTTTGGCCAGTCTTCCGTGTTGTAGTTTCGTTTCAACTTGGAGCACGTACCCTAATTTTTCAATTGCACTCAATGGTCAATTGGACCATTCTTAGTTCTATTACGAAACGATAATAAAAACTATCAATAATTGTAAAAATAGTCCGATTTGTGGGATTCGAACTTTGTTGTAAAGCTGATAACAATAACATATCAACTGTGTAAAAATTGGTTCAAAATTTTGCGAAATGCAAGAAGCTGGATTTGCGTGAATTCTATAGATCGTAAACGATGCTCGTAAAAATTTAAACCGGTGTCATATATCTCTCCCTAGACTCCCAATGCTAGCGCATTGATCAGACTAGGTATTATATTTCAATGCTAGTGAGAGTATACTAGGATCGTTAACGCTTCTCTCTCATGTCGCTATAGGTCGTAAATGATGCTCGTGGAAATTTTTACCGGTGTCATATATCTTTCCCCAAACTTCCAATGCTAGCGCATTGATCAGGCAAGGTATCACATTTCAATGCTAGTGAGAGTATACTAGGATCGTTAACGCTTCTCTTTCATGTCGCAATAGGTCGTAAACGATGCCCGTGAAAATTTTCACCGGTATCATATATGTCTACCTAAACTCCCGATGCTAGCGCATTGAACAGGCAAGTTATTATATGTCAATGCTAGTGAGAGTATACAAGGATCGTTAACGCTTCTCTTTCATGTTGCAAAAGGTCGTAAACGGTTCTCGTAAAAAATGTTAACCGGTGTCATATATCTTTCCCTAAACTTCCAATACTAGCGCATTGAACAGGCAAGTTATTATATTTCAATGCTAGTAAGAGTATACTAGGATCTTTAACGCTTCTCTTTCATGTCACAATAGTTCGTAAACGATGCTCGTAAAAATTTCGACCGGTATCATATTCTAGAGTCCATAACGCTTTTCAGCGTTATGTTAGCACAATACTTTTTGTAGATTCTTGTTTATATTATTATTCATAGAGAATCAAAATCAAAAGAATCGGTGAACAGAAAAAAGAGAGAAAAGATCAAATAGAAAATGACTATTTCAGAACGATCAATCTTCATTAAAACATTCCCAAAGACAATATGTTTCTTGTGCGTGTTTTCTGAAAGAAAATTTATATAAAGCATTAATTAGGTGCAACTTCCAGAAACACCCCCGCACAGCATATAACGTTCAGATTCTATGGGATCCTATTTCAGGTTGCACCTCCTGAACTATTTTCGTCATACAGAAGCTAGAACGAATTATAAGAGTATCGACGCTGATAGACGTCAGTCCTTGACGTTCCGTCGCGACGTCAAGCGTCTTACGTTTTTTAAGTGTTCGAAAGAGGCTTCCGGGATAAATTTTATTTTTAAGTACATTAATCACGGATAAATAATTGAAGTCTTAGGCTACACCATCACTCAAAGTAATCAAGATTTAGTGGACCTTGAAGATGTCTGAAGATCAGGACACATCTGACTCGGTGAGATTCGGCATTTGAGGATTAAGGGTATCGAAAATAATCACTTAATTCCTTAGATTTATGGGATTTTGAAACAAATCATGTGAAACATAAAGATATAAAGGGATCTCTATAATTTATTGGTGACTTTTAGTAAATGAGTTATGAGGTGTATAGAAGATTGATAAATCGTGTTGTTTTCGACATTTAAAATACAGTTAGAAATCAATTCTTATCTTATGATTACAAATATATAAATTTTGCAACATTTTGCAATTAAGAAATGAAAGAGAATTTTGAGAATTGCAGAACGCCCAATTGTTTTGTTTTACATAATTATATTTAATAGAAAGAAAGAGTCAAAACACCATCTCAGATATTTCTGTAGATTCAATTTTTCATAATGTAACTTTTATGGTTGATACTGATGTACATCTCATTTACTAATCAATTTTGATCGCTTTTTATTATATTGGTCGAAAAACTATCTTTTTTCGTGTGCAGAAAATTCAAAGCAACAGAGAAGATTTTAAGGATTTGTTTCCCATCTTATGTTATATGAAAGAATTAAAATTAAATTACTTCTAGATAAATGTGTGGTTTATAATTGATGATAATAAGCGGAAGTATATTTCAAGACATGACGAAGAAAAAAATTGTTTTCAATTAGGCAGCAACAATTGGTTTTGAGGCTTGGGGGTAATATTGAAAATATAGTTAGAATGTATTCATTATTTTTCTTGAAGTGCTTTACAAGGATAATTCATACAATATTCTGTTTATATAAATTCCCCTAATATTCAGTTCAAAAACTATCAATCAATAACATATATTTGTGTATGAGGTATAATTGCAAATTATATCCTCTATTTCCCTTATGCAAATATCAATATTAATTTTACACGTATTCGCTGTCATGTGGTATATTTCACATAAATATCTGCTTTTTAGCGCTGAATGGTAACAACCGCTGGCCAAATTAGATTTAGGAAGCCATTAGTGACCAAAACCGTTCGAAGATAATATACAAACTTTCAAGATAATGAACTGGTCTCTTCACTTAATTATAGCAGATTTAATATTGATTGAAGTTCAAGTGCTGAGCGCAATTAAATTGTCATTTAATTTTATCATTAACCATGATAGTGAACTTATTTTGATATGCGGGATTGTAATATGCTAAGCTTTTGTAGGACAGAAAATGTTTCCAAAGTCCTTTATAGTACAGTCAATCTGTCAAATTTTGTGGAGAAAAATACCATAAAACATTTTTTTACGGAAATCCCTAGAAGAGCATTCAAAAAGCTTAACCTGAACAATGCGTGATCGTTCAGGGGCGAGGTTTTGAGAAAACTCAGAATGTTTTTGGATTTAATATATCTCGGAAATTGTAGGTTTTTGGGAAAATTTGTAAGAACAAAAAATGTTAAGGGCAATGTTTTCTACAACTTTTTACATGAGGTCGACATGCTGCGATGAAAAGTGTAATTGATAGATGGCGCTTAAGTACCAAAATAAGCTTTTTCTCGCTTTTTAGCACAGAAAAAAAAATTTAACGCGAAACTGTTGATAAGAAAGTTGTTCGTTTTGAAAAAACCTACAAAATTTAGATACAAATTTTTCTTGTCTGACTTACCGTTCACGAGCTATAGCGTGACAAACCTGTCACCGCAGATCAATTGTTATTATGAATTAATATTTATCAATATAAATTTCTTTCAAAAACTATGCTGACTTCAGTATTGGACGTGATTTAAGAAGGTTTTTAAAATTTTATCTTAAACCAGCTGTACGAAAATGTGCTAATAATTGTTGTTGTGCGTGCAACGTGGAAAATTTGTGTAAGTGTTTATTATTTCATAGAATCTTGGCTTCGTAAAAAGAAAAAATGCTGCGTCTATGCCAATTTGTATTTTATTACAAAACCAAACAGTTTTGGGAAAAAAAATTTTTGCTGTGCCAAAACCAAAAAAAAAGCTTGTTTTGGTATTTTAGCGCCATCTACTAATTGCACTTTTCATCCCAGCATGTGGACCCAATAAGAAAAGTTGTAGAAAACATTGCTCCCAACATTTTTTGTCCTCACAAATCATCCCAAAAACCTACAATTTCCGAGATATATCCAATCTGAAAACTTTTTGAGTTTTCGCAAAAACCCGCTCCTGAACGATCCCGCATTTTTCAGGTTTAGTAATTCCTTCTAGTAATTCCCGCAAAAAAAAGTTTTATGGTATTTTTTTCCAAAAACAGCCTTTTTGCGACAGACTGACTGCACTATTATTTACAGAATTTTTGAAATTATCGTAATGCTAATTTATTATCTGATTCTACGATCTGATTCTATGATATATTATACACAAAAATAATCTTATGGTTTTACATTTGTCTTCATCTGAAATTGAATCTTATTGTTATTGGCCTTATGAAACTAAAATCTCTGCAGATTTCACTACCATTTTTTTAAACAAGATCTTGATTTTTTTAGAGACAGTTTATCTTTTTCGGTATGCAGCCCGTCAAAATTTTTAGGTGCTTTTTTAGCACCTAAAATGTCAAACATCGAATGATGTTAATCGCTTCAATATTAATTTATAATAAATTGTCGATCGATTCAATGATCCATTCTTCCGTCGCAGAATCTAGTTTACCCAAAAATGGAATATTTTATCGAAAGTATAATTATATTTTCGCCGCAATTCCATTTTTTTTAAAGTTCGAAGTTTTTACTCCAAGGAGTTTATTTTTTGAAAAACCTCACGCAGGATTATTAAAAATAGTCCCCTGAATTCGTAAAATGACTTGACATTCCTCAAAAACATAAATTTTGGATATCCATTGGATTTGGCGTGCAATCAAAACTCTTGAATTATTATTATTATTATTATTATACCATTAAGCCAAATCCCTTGCGGGGTAAGCGTAACTCGTTCGGTTCCAGC
>WSXT02162149.1:0-10034 GCA_011762715.2 Neuroterus valhalla | reverse complement strand
GTATCGTGCGTGTCAGCTTCACAGCATTTACTGCGCGATATGGGGGACCGCGGACCTTTTTTTTTTTTTTTTTTTTTTTTTTTTTAGGATTCGTGTATACTATGCGGACGGGTAGTACCAAATTTGGTTTAAAATATACCCTGGTAGAAACACTTCCAATTTGAGCTGGTGAATGAGTCTACATATGAGCAAAAATAAATTTTCCGACTTGATCCCATTTTGATTCGGACGGACTGCATGCATATGATTGTCCTACATAACCTAAAACAATTGTGGACAAGTTCATTGAGTTTATCGGAATAAACCAGCAAAACATTTTCTGAGAGCCATTTTATTTTCAATGCTTGTTTCTACTCTCTCCCTCTTACGGGTTTAGAGAGTCTTTACATAACCTCTTCAGAGAGCGAGGTAGGAATCGAACCCGCAACTAGACGGAGTGTGTACAAGGTAAATGCCTTAGCTTAGTTACCACGAAAAACTGACCACCCGAGGGAAATTTTGTTTTCTTCGAATTAATCAACTTTATATCAGTCTAATTGCAAATTTTTGTAAGGATAAACATAACCTCACTTCGGACTGCACAGCATGTTCATTGTATGATGTACAAAAGCTAATGATGCTTTGTGTTCAATTTTCAACCAAAATAATTAATTTTCAATCAAGAACAATAATTTTTCAATAAAAAAACGAACATTTCAACAAAATGAAATATTTGCATAAATATTCTTCAATTTTGAATCCAAAGAGACCACTTATCTACGAAGGACTTAAATTTTCAACTTTCAACAAAGTAGTTGAATCTCCTCTCAAGAAATATGAATTTTCAACTAAATAGTTCGATTTCCAATCAGAATAATGAGTTTTCTGCCAAGAAGAAGAATGTTCTACCAAGTGAGAGGAATGTTTATCAAGATGCATTATTTTTTTAAAAAACTGTAATATTTCAGAATATTTCATTTCCAAATTATCAGTTCTATTTTTCTATTAAGTTGTTAAATTTCTAAGCCTAAGATACAAGCAAATAGTGGATAGTTGTATTTGTTGCCCAAAGAGATGCAACTTAATAAAAAAGATCCACTTCGAACAAAAAAGATGAAATTTTGGGGAAAAATTAATTATTTTTCAACATTGTTATTTTCCAAAAATAATTTTAACTGGTAGTGGATTAAGAAGATTATTTCTTCATAAAATAAAAATAAAAAAAAATAAAATTAATGAGTGAAAATAATAAAATATTTCTTTATAAATGCATGATAATTAATTTCAAAAGATGAATTCTCGACGAAACATGCAGCAGTTGATATTACAACGCAAAAATTTTTTAATTTAAAACATTACACAGTTCAATTTAACTACCAAAAACCAACATTATTTTTTCAGCAGCAGCGATGATTTTCGAACTATAATAGAAAAATTTTCAAGTGGAAACATCAATTTTCAACCGAAAAAGGACAGTTATTTTTACATCTAATAGAATAATTGTCGAAAAAAAAGAAACGAAGTTTCAACAAAATATGCAGTTGGATTTCCAACTTAAATTATGAATCTTCATAGAAAAAAATGAAATCTCAACAGAAGAATTCAAAGTAGAGCCAAACAGTTGAATAATGAACCATCAAGATGATTTTGAATTAAATTTTTTTTTTGTACCGAAAGACTAAATGAACGAAATACATAACATGCGAACCAGATGGTTGGATTTTCTACTGAAAAAGATTAATTTTCAACCAGATAGTTGAATCCTGACCCTGAGAGATAAAAATATCAAACAAAAATGAAAGAATAATATTTTCGATGGGAAAAATCAATTTTCAACAATAAAATAAAATGAATTTTCAATGAATTGGTAAATTTTCAACTTATAATGGGAAATAGTTTGATTCCTCTATTGAATTGTACTGTTGCAGTTCCATCTTTTCAACACTCAGCAGACTTTGTTATAACTAGCAACAGGAAATGTATTATATAATGTCTAAACTCGTAACGCTACCTGCGCTGACCCCCCTCCCTCTCTTTCCAACCATAAATTTCAGCAAAACCGCCCTCCCCCTTATTGAATTCCGAATAAAATAAATACAAATTAAAAATCGGAAATTGAAAAATTTACCTTTCTGTTTTATACATGATGAGTGCATAGGACCCCCTGCGAGCAGAGGGTCGGCCAGCTGCTACGAAGTCCCTGAGGAGCGGGGGGGGGGGGGGCTTGTTAGTGGGTGTAAAGCTCGCAGGTAGACGTTGATCAAGTTGACACTTCTAAGTGTACTCCCACAAAAAATAATTCAGTTTGGAATTGTTTATTCATCAGAAGTTATTCAGAGTTTTATTTTTGCTATCTCGTTAGGGGAAAGTTACCATTCTCATCTAACTGCAATGATCAAGGCCTCTAAAACTCTGTTTGGGTTGTGTTGATTTGAACTCGGACTTTTATTGTTTATAACAATTACAATTATGATGATCTCCAAATTTTTTTTTTTTCAGCGGAACCTACCCAAATAGAATTGCAGAGAATCCTCCATAGAATTGAATGAGGTCTCGATCAAAAGGATTGGATAAAAATTGTAATTTTTCCCAGAGAAAGCAAAAACTAAAACTCTAAATAGCTTCTGATAACGGAACAATTTCAATTTGAATTATTTTTTTTTCTGAAGCACACTTAGGAGCCTCCTTCAAAATGCGTAGCGATTATCAATAGATATATTTCGATCAGTTTCATAAATCAATATAAAGATTATCGAATTTTGAGATTGACTGTATGTAGAGTACATTCCTAAACCTAGAGGACTGTTGAATCACACCAACTTGATTGTGCACAGGATAGAACACGTTTTTCCTGAGCTCTGTGCTTTAAGCGTCGGCTGTTAATCGCGGGAAAAGGTTTTCTCATCAGCAAATGAGGATTTCCACTTAAAACAAAGTTCCAACCAACAACTACCCTTCCTAACATACTCTGCGAGTTTCTCACTTTCCCACACTGTTTTTCAATTTTCTTCGTCACTCACTACAATTTCCATATTTTATGGCCTAACTACCTCGCCCACTTTAAATTACTCGCTATTCTGAAGACAAGAATGCAAATCTTGTAACGCTTATAACATAGAATTCACCTAGGACTTTAAATAGGATGCATGGAAATTGTAACGCTTCGTGCTTGCGAAATTGAGTAGATGAGGAATTTTGTGGCTGTCTAATAAACTTCCATAAACAGCGCGCTAACTTGAGTATTAATTTAATTAAAACTCTATTGGTGAGAGTAAAATATTATATACTCACCAACGTGTGTAATTTTCAACAACAGCGGCGGCACGTTTAGCCGGCACGTATGAACGGAGATTCACAACAACAATGCACTCCATTTGTGATCATGATCCTGAAAAAATCGATGCGTCTGGGTACCTACCAACTGATTTTTCGGAATGTTGAAGAAGAGATGTTTGTAAAAACGACACAGGTCAGAAGTGAACCTTCAGCAACGAGGAACGAAAAAATCCAAGTTTTACACACAGTATTTTTTTTGTCCCTATTAATATTGGGGCCTTTTCAAGGACCTTGACAGCTTTCTCTCATGAAGGCGGCCCTTGAAGGAACCTATTATGGTCCAAACATAGCAACATTTTCCATTGAAATTACTTCCATAGTAGACCCTCTATTGTGTCCCTAGACAGGATTGCTTTTGGCCCTAAATTACATGTTCAAAAACGAAAGAAGAAAAAGTCATAGGCCAGACAAATTGTGGAAGAGGCAGATTTAAATTGCGCGCGAATAGCCACTGATCACGTGATACAGGTTTCATTGGCTATCCCCCTTCCATTGCACTCTATCTTCAGCCAATAAAAACGCTCCTACTCCAACACATGTTCGCAAGCACCTAACCTTTTCTGTTTCACTATATCTCATGGAAATAAAATGATAAAGAGAACTCCTTTTTACGGTTTCCTCAACAATAAGGAAGAACGATAACTACCTATGATTTTTATTGACAAGACAATTATTCATTGCGATTCTTTATAAAGAAGGATCAATTTTCCAATGAAAAAGTTAAATTTTCGAACAGGGAGATAAATTTTCAATTACAATTCAAACAAACGGATTCCTCGAACAGTTGCAACTATCAAGCCACGAAAACTAATTCTGCAGATGGAAGATGAATCTTTGACACAGAACGTAAATTTTTTACTCCTGAAGACCAGTTTTCTACTAAGAAGGACAACCTTCCAAGAAAATCATTTGTTTGTCAATAAAATAGTTGAATTTGAAAAAAAATAATTGTATTTTCAATGGAAAAGATAAATTCTTCAAAATGGCAAAATTTCGTACAATTTGATTGAAATTTGGAGAAAATAATTTATAGAACGGAAAAAGAGGAATTTGGAACGGAAAATGTAATAGCTGATATCTCAATATTCAAACCAGAAAATATTCTAATTTTGGATGAATTTTATTGAAAACTATTATATTGAAATAAATTTATTTATTTAATTTGGATAAATTAGTTGAATTCTACCAAAAAAGACGATTTGTTTACGAGGAAGTTGAATAATCAACCAGAATAAATTGATAAAAAAACAAAAGAAAAGGAAGAAGGATAAATAAATGATAAAAAAGCACCCTACCTCCCCCCCCTTTCCTCTACCTCTTTTCGTTGATAAATTTACAACAAAAAAAGATCAAATTTTCGAGTATAAATATATATCCGACTATAATATAAAACTTTTATCCAATCAATACTCACTACATTAGGGTATTGTAAGTACAATGCCTCGAAATGGTTATGAATTCGAATTATTTTATCAGTTGTCTCTAAGATTTTTCGAAATTTAAACCTTAAAACCTGAGAATGCTCTAGAATTTTAAAACCCGGCTGATGTAATAACCATGCTTGACAAATCATCGCACGCAGTGGGAACCGCAGCACTGCATGACGCCATCTATCATTCTCATGCGGTCGAAATGTAAACTAGCATAAGTGGGTTACAGTGTTAAGATGCATTCCAATTTGTACATAAAAAACAGTTCACGATAATTTTTTTTGCAGAATAAAACAATAGGCAAACGATGCAAAAATGTCGACGGCCGCTAACAAGAAGGTTTCATCTCAGCGATCAAAGCAACAAAGTTCTATCTTCATCAAAATTCAAAAAGGTATGATCATATACAGTAAAAAAACACCTTTACTGTATGTGACTCGTATTCTCTGTGCATGGTGAAACAGATTTTTCGCTATATACAATATTCAAAATTCATTATCATTATTATTATTTTAGTTATGTGAAGTAGATTTCTGGTTTGTGAATGGTAAACGGAATCTACTGTGAGAAGTGATCAAGATGAATAAAATGATAAAACAGTATATTCATAATAAGATGATTGAAAATCGAAAATCAGAAATTGAAAAATTTAACTTTTTGTTACATATGTCATTAGTGCATAGGGCCCCCTGCGAGTGGAGGGTCGGCAAGCTGCTACGAAGTCCCTGAGCATCGTGAGCGGAAGCTTGGTAGTGGATTACAAAATATGGTGATTTTATATTTTCTTGAAAAAAACACACACATTTTTAAAACAGAATATGATTTCCCACTCTATACGATAAACATTTAATTTCGAACACATTGTGCCAGGCACACTTTTCAGGACCTTTTTCAATAGTACCTTTTCATCTTTTCAGGCCTTTACCTTATCCTGCGCATGCGTGCTCGGAAGAGCACGAAATTAACCATAACCTTCAAATTAATCAATTTTTACTTTCTGCACATTCCACGGATACGACTGTATTGCGATTTAATTTTACATATATACTCGTTCACCTACTTTACTAGAATCTCAGAAATACTTGAAGAAATAGTCTTACTCCAGGAAATGAAAAAAGTGTTCCAATTCGATGATTCACTCTTTCAATCTTCCATGTACAATGAATATACTTTACACTCAGATATGTATTTGTCCGTGAACTAGTTTTAACTTATCCCAGTTGATCCCATTCGATACAGACTGTTATATGCGAAGAATTCAAAGAATAACCGATACAGTGATGTCATAGTATCACAACGTTGTGCAAATGGCGTTTTGATGACTGTGTCCGACCCGGTGATGATGCTAACGGTTTCCAACTGCGCATGTGCCGAGAAGTGCGGGCCTATTTGAATTCAGCCGAAACTGTCGATGAATACGCTAATTAATATTACTCAATTTCTGATTATTCCAGAAGAGGTTAAATTAGTCAAAATAAATACCGAACTTGAGCTATATTGTGTTTCTTGTAGTTTCAAATGATAAAAAACTATACTCATATCACATGCAGAAAATGTAAATCTTCTAGCACACAATGTACGTAGTAATGGGACTCAAAATTAGATCCAATTTTGGATACGTTGACGGTAAAACAAGAAGTGTAAATGATACACTTGTTCCAGGGTACCATTTACCTGCATTGGAAATTACCCTTGGTAGTGTACATGTTACCAAGTTGAGCAGGATGTGATTCACCGACAACTTGAGGTACGGAGTTTCCTTCTTGACAACTTTGTGGATCATACGCCATAGTCTGTACACATTGTAGGTGCGTTATTTGCACCTTGTCATATTGGGCTACAACTCTATACATGCATACAGCCAGCATGCATGCATGTAAAGCAAACGATCTTCTCACGAGGAATATTATATGACCGCTGATATGCGGTCATAATAGAAGATAACCACGCCTATTGAGGTTCAAACCTGTCCTGAATCCATACGTTAACATAGTCATCTGTCTCGGCCCGCATTTGTGACGTCATCACTATCCAGGATATAATACAAATCAGGCTCACATTTGCTAATCATCAACTATCTAGGCTGTAACACAGATCAGTTTCAAACGGCCCTCTATCAAGTGGGAATTATCAAGCCGCCATTTTGGTTCTAAAGCTCATAAGAGAAAGAATGGCAAACTTCCGCATACCTTTCATCCTTACTTGGCTTATAGGTTATGCAACTAAGATAACTGCTTGCATATTCCTACCTAATAGAGGAACCTTGTTTCATATGTTTTGATATGTGTTATCCCCAAGTTCTTACTGTGTTCAACATCCAGCAAAAAGGTAGATAAACTCGTGTTAATAGAATTTTTTTGGAACATTCGATGACGATGCAAACCTTCTATTTGAAGTTAAATTTTGGTTTAATTCTAACTTCTAGTGTTGGGACTTAGTTTTTCATAACGAACAAAGGTACCCCTGATCATCAGTGTTAGCGTCCTCATACGGGTGTTTTTCAGACCTCAAAAGGACCTCAAATATGATATAGGTCATATTGCTTAACTGAATAACAAGGGCGAATCATCCAGGCCTTAGTCGGACCTTGTCAAGGCCGTTATATCTTTTGTCAAATCAGGCAACCAGATCAGATCCTGGTACGAGCCTTCTAGAAATAAAGCTAAAAATCTGCCCGCCACGCGGGCACATTCTCATCGCGCGCTACGCGCGCGGCTCGCTTCGCTTGCAAGTTTGAGCGCGCCTAGGGCGCGCGACTTTTGGATCTCGCGCTTCGCGCTCGATAGTGAACTCACCTCGCGCTCCGTGCTCGGTTATGAATTTACCTCCCTATAGTAGTATTATAAGCTTGTGAAACTCAAAAGCGCAATGTCGACTACTTTAATTTGATGAGTGTGAATTCTCTTTTGTTAAAGCTTTTTCGGCTTTAACGACTACATTCTCATCGCGTGTCTCGTGATGCGCACTCGATTGAAGTTTGTCCAAAACGGTGAAAAAGTTTTGTTGCCTAATTTTTTTCACATGCTGTCTTGTTTTTCTAGAAATTCGATGGAAAAATGTCCTCTATCAATCTTTTGTGTAAGCCTCAGTCATTTTTTCAAAAATTTTATTATTTCAGTTTTATAGTTATTTTTCCTGATTGAGATGAAAAATACATATCCTGCTAAACAAGTTGATGACACATTATAGATTTTTTCCTGGTAAAGAACTTGCATTTATTTGATTTTTTCCTAAGCTTGTGTCGATTGTCAAAAAGTTCATTTTTTTCATTTTTCATATGCTTTCTTATAAATGAAGCGAAAACCCCCTGTCCTATCAAAAAGTTATTTATACCAAATTTGTAGATTTTTTTTTGGTGCAAGATTTCAATTAATTTACATTTTCCCGCACCTTCAATAGTTTGACAAACATTGAATCTTTCTATTTTTTACTATTTTTTGTGCGACCAAAATTTGAATTTTCGATTTTCTGAGAAAACTCGAAAAGTTGTAAAGATCATCCTGGAGGGCTCCCAAAAATTAACATTTTTTTCTTCAAAACTTTTTTCATATCTTGCGTTGTTTGCGTAACAAATCTCATTTTCGTTTATATTTTCGAATTTTGAAAATGTCACAACTCTGACAATTTTGTTTTTATCGAAAAAAAATCACGAGGACAAATTGTTTCACTTTCTACCTACTTCAACAAACCGTACTTACAGTTTTTGAGTCTTGGAAAAAAAGTCAACAAAAAAATGTCAAAATGCTCCCCCTCTCTTATTTTTGATCCAAAACAGCTGGTTTACGAACTCGACTTGTATTTTTGATCCCTCAAAGTGGATGCCAAAGTACGATCGAATATCATCATTCTTTCGAAAGTTTTCGAGTTTCAAAGATTATTTTCCATTATATTTTGTGCGGGCAAAATTTGAATTTTCCATTTTTTGAGAAAATTCAAAAAGTTGTTTTCACAACCTTGTAGGGCTCTCAAAAAGAAACATTTTCGCTCTTTGACTTTCTTTTGAACCTTCCGTTAATTGGCTGAAAATTATCATTTACCTTCATATTTTTGGATTTTGAAATTGATACAACTCTAACAATTCGGTTTTTATCCAAAAAAATCATTGGGATATAGTGTTTGCTTTCTACCTACTACAAGAAACTGTACTTGAAATTTTTGTGTCTTGGAAAAAAGAATCCAAAAAAATTTTCAAAATGCTCCCCATCTTTCATTTTTGATCCAAAACAGCTGATGGACGAACTCGACTTGTATTTTTGGTCCCTAAAAATGTTTGCCAAAGCACGATCGGCAAAATGTCGACTACTTTAATTTGATGATTGCGGATTCTCTTTTGTTAATGCTTCTCCATCTTTAACGAATACATTCTCATACCGAGTCTCGTGCTGCGCACTCGATGAAAGTTTGTTCAAAGCGGTAGAGAAGTTTCGCTGCCTAATCTCTTTTCACATGTTGTGTAGTTTTTCTACAAGTTCAATTTATTAATTCTTAATTTTATTTTTTACGATTGAAACAGAAACTATGCGTCTCATTGAAACAATGATAACAAATTTATAGAACTTTCCCAGGTGAACAACTTTCCTCTATCAATCTTTTGTCTTAACCTTTGTCATTTTTTCTAAAATTCCATTATTTAACTCTCATTATTATTTATTCTGAATAATATGAGAACGATGTATCCTGTTTAAACCGATGAATACATTCATATTTTTTCCTGATGAAGAAATTTTTTCTATTTTTTCCTTAGCTTGTGTCGTAAGTCTAAAAATTCAATTTATCGACAATCGAGATGGGAACCCATTTCACTATCGAATATGATCGTTCTTTCGAAAGTTACCGAGTTCACAGATTAATTTTTATTATTTTTTGTGCGATCAAAATGAGAATTTTCGATTTTTTGGTAAAATCCAAAAAGTTATATTCACGATCTTGTAGGGCTCCCAAGAAGAAACATTTTTTTTCTCTGACTTTCTTTTCAATCTTGCTTTATTCGTCTGAAAAATCTCATTTTCGTTTACATTTTTTAATTTTGAAGATGCCACAACTCTTACAATTTTGTTAAAAAAAAAAAAAATCTCGAAGGTAAACTGTTTCATTTTTCACCTGCTACAAGAGACCCTACTTACGATTTTTGAGTCTTGAGAAAAAAAATCCGAAAAAATTTTCAAAATGCTCTCCCTCTATGATTTTTCTTCCAGATTAGCTGGTTAACGTGCAAGACTTGTCTTTTTGGTCCCTCGAAATGGGTGCCAAAGCACGATCGAATATGATAATTCTTTCGAAAGTTATGGA
>WSXT02162138.1:0-10034 GCA_011762715.2 Neuroterus valhalla | reverse complement strand
CGAGTCAATTAATTACGTATTCCTTTGGTTAATTATCTTGGTTCAATCATGGCAGCAGTGAATGATGATAATGACGTTTTATGTACATCGCACTATGCGTACACCGACCTTCAATCCGTCGTTTTACACCGAAAATACATGGACGACAAGGCATGTTTTCAATGTATTCGGTCGAGAAATAGTATGTGTACTATTTCGTCCGATTACATTGAAAACACGTTCCTTCGGTCGTGTTTGCCGGGTGCAAAGTTATTGTCCGCCTCGCGAACGAAAAGGTGGTCGTTGAAGCGGTCAGAGTAGATATGGTGGTCAAAGCGGACAAAGGGATGGTGGTCAAAGCGGACAAGGGGTTGGTGGCCAAAGCGGTCAAAGTGGTCAAGCGGTCATGGTGGTCAAAACGGTTAAGATGGTCAAAGCAGACAGAGTTGTGGTGGTCAAATCGGTCAAAATGGTCAAGGTGGTCAAAGCGTTCAAGGTGGTCAAAGTGTTCAAAGCGGTCGTGGTCCTCAAGGTTTCCTCGGTTCCGCCCCCGTTCATCTATAATACCATTATTTCAATAATTCTTAAATACAAAGGTACCATTCTCATGTGATACAGAAAGACCGAAAAGACTTGTTTTCAATACAATCGGTCGGAAAATAGTATGTTCGACTCGGGCGCAAGGAGGTGATCGCAACTCGTGTGATAGCTGCACTCGCTTCGCTCGTGCGTCAATCTTCACACTCGTTGCAATCACCTCCTTTGCGCTCTAGTTAAACAATGAACTATTTCAGCCTTATTTCGAAAATGACTCGTACCAGGCCTTGATCAGATTGCCTGATTTGAAAATTTATATAACGGCCCTGATAAGTTCCTAATAAGGCCTGGATAAGTTTCCCTTATTATCAAGTAGGGCAATCTGATTAATATCTTATGCGAGGCACTGATAAGCTCTAAATAAGACCCGTACCTTTGTTCGTCACGAACAACCAAGTCCTAACACTAGATGTGAGAAATAAAACAGAATTAATATAACCTTTTCTGGAATAATCAAAGTTTGGTAATATTTATTATCATGTTCATCGATAGTTTTGACTGAATTCAAATAGGCCCGCGCTTTTCAGTACATGCGCAGTTGAAAGCTGTTAGCAGGCAGGCGGTCAAAACTAAAAGTGTCAGGAATGTTGACCGTAGCCGAGTGGCGGCGCTGATTGTACTTTTAGGCCGACAGCTCATGAACTAATACATGGAGTAAGAGTCACCAATGTTATGTTTTAATTTTTTTAGGTACATAAACGAAATTATTCAACTTTCTTTGCTTGAAAATGAAATGCTAATGTTTTCAAACTTTATAGTTCTCGAAGTTCTTTTTGATTAACGGCAACAATGGGATATGAGTGCGCGTTGTTTTGGAAGCGATTCAGTTTATGCGACTTGCTCCGAAAAAGTGCAAGTTTTTTTCGTGCCTAGTGATAAAGAAGTTAATAAAATCTAGCAACAAGCTATTTTCAGAGCTTTAATTAGGAATTCAGAAATTCAATTAGAAAATCGGGAATTACTTGATTTGCCTAACACTCAACAATTTTACCGTAAAAATTCGAGAAATGACCGCTTCATTGTTATGAATTAAACGAGACATTGTCATTGGATTGAAAGAATGTCACGTTCCTTTTTACTGATAAAATTTTTTTTTTTATACTCTATACTTTAGGAGAAAAAGGATTTTTATTTTTTTCCATTATAAGAAAAACCTTTTGTAAATTGGTTGCCTTATGAGATTTCTCCAGCCGACACAAGTTTGATAAAAAAATTGATGATATCCCTAACATCCCAATTTATCTGACTTGGGACAGGAGATTTCAGAAAATAACAGGGAATTTTTCACATGGAACGTAAACTTTTTAAAATAATTATAATATGGATTTAAAAGAGAGAAGAATGAAAGAATCGCTCTTCCAATTCAAAATTCGTGACACTTCAAAAGTCCCCTCTTCTTGATTTTAAATGAAGAAAATTTTATTGACTTCAATAGAAAATTCCATAGTTGCAGTAAAAAATTCATTTGTTCGGTGGAACCTAATTTTTTTCAGTTTGAAATTTGAGTATTCAATTTTGGTTAACAATTCAGCTCTACTAGTAAAAATTAACTCATCTGCTTGCAAAATTCAACTCTTTTAGTTGAAGATTCTTTATTTCAGTTAAAAACTCTTATGTTTTTAGTTGAAAATTATTAATTGAAAGACATAAAGAAATATTTTCTGATAATAATATTCTATTCAATATTATTTGAATATTGTTCACAAATACAGTTTTTAATGCTCCCACTTTCTAATACTTATTTATTCTATCAATCCTATTTTTCATAATAATAAATCATTAGAAGTATTTGACATATTTTTATGGCAGGAGCAATTTTTACAGATGTCGTCATTTTTTACAGGTTTATCATAAAGAAGAAAAATAAATCATTGTCAAAATTGGAGGTATATAAACTTTCATAATTTAGAAGAATTAAAGTATAATTTCAATAATTAATGCAAATGTCATAAGAAAGAAAATTTAATTGAAATCTAGTATATTCATAGTTTACAATATTCACGTATGTCAATGCTGAAAATTTAATATTTTTGTAGAATTCTCGCATGCAGAGCCGGATTTGGGAATTTGCCGCCCCTGGAAAAATATGATAAATGCCGCCTTTTTTTTAAATTGACCTTAAAACCGAAGCAATTTATCTAATATTTCATCAAGATGATATGTTTATTGTCTGAATTTGATCTTTAGAAAAATATTTTCATACTCAGAGACCGTATTTCCATCACTATTTTTTTTATTTCTTTTCTTTATTTTGTTTGGTCAAAAATTTGCCACCCTTGGAACTTTGCCGCCTCGGGGCAGCGCCCATGTTGCCCCATAGGTAAATCTACGCCTGATTGCATGTATTGTGTGAGAAGCCTATTCCTATAAATTATACAATAATGGTTCCTTCACTTTTTTTATTGGTACCTATTAATTTATCGGATATTTAAAATATTGCAAAATATTGTCCCAAGATAAATATATCCAAAAAACGTGTTTCAATACTTGAAATAAATTAAATTGGAATTTTCCCTTTGCTATAGAATAATAACCGTCCTAAAAGTACACTCAGCGCCGCCACGCGGCTGCGGTCAGATCTCACGTCACATTTATTCTGCAGAAACACCACCAGGTGGCCAGACGCAGCCATCAAACCACCATTTGCGCTCGTGATACCATGACATTACTATTTCAGTTATTTTTTCAATTCTTTGCATATTCTAGTCTGTATCGAATATAAGTAAATGGAATTAGTGAAAATTAGTGCAGGACAAATTCATGTCTGAGTGTAAAGTATATTCAGTTTACATAGAAAACTAGAAGAGTGAATCCTTGAGTTGGAACACGCCTTTTATATCATGAAAGCAATTATTCCTTCAAGTATTTCGAAAATTCTAGTAATATAGGTGAATTAGTATATGTAAAATTAAATCGAGATGCAGTCGTGTGCGTGGAATGTGCAGACAATAGAAATTCATGAGTTTTTAGGTTAGGGCCAATTTGATGCTCTTTCGAGCACGCATGCGTGGTCTATCTACGTAGGGATTTGAAACGGGATGAGGGTAAGGCCTAAAAAGAGTCCTACCTTTCGAAAAAGCCCCGAAAAGGGTGCTTAGCATGGGCCACTTATCCGGGCCCTAAATATAATAAGGCAACCTTTTCAGGACATGATACTGCAAGGATCAAAATTTCCCCACGGGAATGGAGGGTTCCGCGGTACAGTAGTCACGTCCCTGGAAAAAAATTTAAACAATCATTCCAGACAATAACATAGAAGATTTAGGACCAGAACAGGTGGAATTTATAGGGACTACTGCCGAATTTGTCCCGTTAATATCGTTAGGTGTGTTTTCAATTCTTGTTTTAGGGAGTCATGAAAACCAGTCCTGGAATCTTGTGTATGGCAAACAGAAAGGCGCGGATCTTGACTGGTAAAGAACTATGTAGAGAACCGTCAAGGCTGTGTGATGTAACTCGGTGTCATTCACAGGTATATACTTACGTGCACAAAGTAATGCGGGAAAGCGCAAGGAAGAATGCGAAGGAATGCTGTGCATGATGTTTAAAAAATTTCATACTTACTGATTTTAACAACATATGACCCAGAAAAGACTTCCTGGCTCATTTTAAGTATCTCTTAACATCAACATTTTTTCATATTTATGAAATCTAATTAATGTCATAGAGTTAATACCTTTTCTGGAATAGTTCAATTCTGAAGATTTATAATGAAAATTTTTTCTATTTTGAATATAAGCATTTGAAGAAGCTTTAATATTTAATGTGTCGCTCAGAAAAATGCTTGTTTGTATCAAACAAAAATTTTTGTTTGAATTCATATAATTGAGAGAAACCATATTATTGTTTCAATTTAGGAATAGTTTATTCAATTTTGAGGAATGGAAAATATTTACCTTATTGATTAGAACAAATAATTTATTTCGTACAATTTGTTTGATTTGAACAAAACATTTGCTTTGATCAAACAATATATTCATTCGGAATTCGTTTAGTAGAAATTAGAGAAATATGTATTTGATTCAAACAAAAAAATATCTGCCCGCTGCGCGGGCACATTCTTGAAGCGCGCTGCGCGCGCGGCTCGCTTCGCTCTGAAGTTTGAGCACGCCTAGGGCGCGCGTCATTCGTATCTCGCGCTTCGCGCTCGGCTTCATACTTGCTAGATTCAGTTTACAGTGTAATGCATATACAGAGTTGCAAATATTGCAAAAATGCTGAAAACCTCTACTTCAATGAAGATATTTGATTTTTTTCTCATTTTTGATAAAATTTTTTTCTATATTAAGTTTACCTTACCTGAAATATCTAGTTAGGCGATCTTAGGCGATTTGAGTTAACAATTTGGGCGACTTGCTGCAAGTTCAATCTGGCAACCCTGTCAGTAACTTACCTTAAAGCTAACTACCGGTGTGACGTGATTCTAATGATTATTTGCTGAAAAACAAAAAATTATTGGAAAATGGTATTGATAAGTCTAATGCCTAAATCACTATAAGCTTGGAGTTTTACCTTCAAAATAATTAAAGAGTTTGCAGGTTATTGAGTTCTGCGTATATACTGTTACAAGGTTTGATGATTTGAACCCAGAAAGAACGAAAAAATTCCGAAATGCAAGTTGAGATTCGGACTTCATTTATTTTTGATGATGATTCAAACTGAATAAATTCCTAATTAGGAAAAATATACATTAAATTTTAACGAAAAAAAATCTATGATGAGTTTGAAGAAAACAGTATTTAATGTGAGCAAAAAACCTTATTTAATTCAAACAAAAGATTAATTGAATCTGAACAAAAATTTTGTTCGAATGAAGTGAACGGGAACAAACGAAAAATCCCTTCCATTCAAATGAACATTTTTTTGACCCTATACCCAAGAAATTATTTGCTTGATTCAAATAAAATTTGTTTGATTTAAAGAAACAATAGAGAATTATGCATTTCTGTAGACAAGAAATCGGAAATCATTCAATTTCGAAGATTCAAAATTGAAGATCCATCGAATTAGAATGTTGACATTTCAAAATTATGTAAATTAGGATGCTTTCTTCCAAATTCGAGAAATATAGATTTGGGAAAAACCAAATCCAAATTTCTATTCAACGTCCAACAATCAAGTTAGTATCTGAAATTCCTAGGGATTTAAAATAAAAACCAAGTATCCAACGACCAAATTTGGTCTCGAATTGTATCCGTTTTTTTCGAAAAGCTCGATTTCGAAGAATAATAATTAAAAATAATACAGTTCTGAAGACGAGAAATTGAAATTTGTTTAAAATGCTACATGTCGCGAGACAAAAAACACGAGAGAAATAGAGCGGAAACATAGGAATTTCACTATGAATACACTCAATGACTGAAGCTAAAGAATAATATTACTAATTATTGATCTTCCTCCAACTTTGTTTAGCACCAAATACTTGAAATTCATTATTTCTTTATGTAACTTTATGCAATTAACAGTACTGCTGCCAAGTTCTGTTACGAATTAAGAAATATGAAAATGGAAGGGATTAAGGAATGCTGGAAACTTTATTCTATTGACATTATTTCCATTTATATGATAAAATTGAGCGACTGCATAACGAAGTTTACAAGAAAAACAACATTGGCCACAAGAATTTGCTTGCGTGCCTCAAGGACACGTATTCCACAAAAGTCCCTTTGCGTTTTATGGGGTTAGAGGTGTCGGCATGAAAATGACATAAAGACAGGAAGATAATGTTATGCAGGTCGCGTTTGCCTCTGTTCATAAGGAAACTAAGGTGACTAAAGCTTGTGATTTTCTGTCTCAGAAGTTTACCCAATGAATCTTGAATGAACCAGATTATAAACCATGTCAGAGAAAACGATGACATACTATCGATTTAGCCACTCCTGATAAGCTTCTTTCCAGAAAAACAGATGCTGTCATTGCTGTCTCCGAACACGTACCAGTGGTCGGACAATCCTGTGTACTTCGTAGTAGAAATGGTTCAGCAAACCATGATTATTGGAAGTAAATATATGTTTCATTTTTCTACAGTTTTTCGTATCCCGAAGAAAAACAGACGTACCATTCTATATTTCACTGCATTTAACATATTTCAATAGCCGTTCAGCATTTGTCGCCATTTCGGGGTCGTGTACTATGATTTGTGTCGGAAAACAGCGTCACGGTTCGCCACAAGGAAATTTAAATGAAATTGTTTCATTGCCTCGAAATGTATATCTAATATATTTTCTATTCAAATAGAGTTACTAGTTTGAAAAATATCGCAAGTTGTTGCCCATGTGTTTGGTGTCATGTCACGAAACCTAATTTAAGTCCATTGGACTCTTTGAGAACATCAGCTAGTTGTTCTTCCTAATAAAAATGATTGGTGTAATCATGGAAGAGTAAAACAAAGATTAGAGATTTCAAAAATTGTGTCAATTCAATATTGCTTTGTTCAGATGGAGATAAATTAATTTTGGATATTCGACTCTATAGAACTGCATCTTTTGTCGGACGGCGTCAATACACGCTCTACAGTAACATGCATAAACTGTATCCTGATTTTGTTTTACAATAGAAGCAGAAAAGTCACATCGCAAGAAGTTACACAAATGGTGGTAACTTTTCATGCAATGGAAATGTAGTTAATGCATTACTCAGCAATGTTGAAAAACTTGAGAATATATGTGAAGATACAGCAGTGGGAGGTTTAGCAAGTTGCTTGGCGTACGTAAATACTTTTGGAGAGTTCAAAAAAGTCGTTGACGACATGCTTTTCATTGAAATTACGACCAGATTCTGAACAACATTTTGAAAAATTCCAAATTGTTATAAAATTTTAGGAATTTTAGTAAAACCGAAAGTGCATGTGATCTTTTATCACGTAGCACAATTTTGTTCGAAACATAAAAAGAGTCTAGGATGATTTGGAGAGCAAGCTACAGAATCTTTGCATCATGATTTAAACGAAGAGTGACAAAATAACAATGTGTCGAAACTTAACGAAAATTACAGGATGAATTTACTTTTACAATTACTTTTATATAGCATACTATTATAGCGCAGCTATAATAGTATGCATGTCTAGATTCATACGAGCTTATTTTTAATATAACATCCATTGTCTTCGATAAGCATCCATTAAATTTTTGTTGCCATTTCAATATACTCCTCACGTATTGCATTATGTAGAATATTAAAATGAGAGACAGTTATTCACTCATTTATTAAAATATTTATTTAATACAAATTCTGAAAATCTTAAAATTATCATTTTTTATCAAAATCCTGTTTCTCATGAATTGGCCACGTGAATGATATTATAGAAAAATAGATCAGAATGTTCTTAGTACATCTAGGAATCATAATGAATATGAGTTATAAGGCAAAAAACCATTTTTATCTAAACATCCTTCTGGAGAGCTGTGTACGTATTCTTGTATTCAAGTTATGATGTATTCGGATTGGGGTTCAACTTGAATAATTGCATTTATCAAATGTGGGAGACTAAAAACTTTTGAAATTCTTCGCAATTTGAATTTGCATACCGCAAATTCGAAGATTTTCAATGTGTTCGAAGGAAGGAGCAGAACTTCTTGAAGTCGGATAAGCTGTCCGATTTCTTGCGAAAGAGTCATTTAAACAGTGTTAGTGAAGACGGACTTTCGATGTGAATATACATATCATAGAGTTTCATTTGGAGTTTATAAGGAGATTTTATTATGATCTGATCCAAGTACAATCTATTACTTGAAATAGCGGAGAAGAATTATGTTTTCTAGAGCGATATTACGTATAAACATTTTCTGGCAATTCTAACCTCTCTTTCCTGAGATTCATGTCAAATAACCCGGCCAGGTTATGAGAGATAATACAAAGATCCCCGGCCGTGTATTTATTCTCCAAACATTAGCCTTGAAATCCTTTAAATCGTTTTTCTTCACATGAAACATTTTAACATCACACTAAAAACTTACCAGGAATTATTATTATTTTTTAACCCGATGCACTAAAGACTTATCCATTTAACGCTTCTGTTGCGTGGAAAAAGATTTTCCAATTTTCATTTCTCGCAAAATGGTCAGTTTTTTATGATGGACGGCTTCGGCCCTTTAAATCTGCCATTTTTTACGTCTATGTTTTGATCCTAGAGGTGGCGTTATAGTCGAGCGGGAAATTTCTGTATTCTTTGTTATTTTTTCATTGTAGTATCGATATAAATATTCTCACTACTGATAGCATAAATTGGATACCTTGATTGGGTAAAATAAATAGTTATCACAATATGTACAATAAATATAAAATTTTGAAGAAATTTAATTTAAGAAAAATACAAATGACATTGAAAATTAAAAGTATTCATAAATAATTCAAAATATGAAATACTATCTGCCAATTAAGTAAACACGTATCGATGGAACAAATATTTGTATAATTATCTATGATTTATATTCATGAATAAATCAAAAATATTTACAATTTTAAAACGATTAAAATTATATAATAATTTGATGAAAATATTATATAAAACCTACACATATATAAATTATCCAACAAATAATGTTTGTTGGATAATAAATGTTACTAATGTTGATTAACAACATATTAATTCATTAACGTTATTATTATATGTATAAACATATGCATATACATGTATATGTATATGCATACATATTTATACGTCTGATTAAAAAATGATAAAAATTAATTATTAAAATGATCAATTAAAAAAAAAGGAAAAGAGTTATAATAAATGAATCGTCCAGCAAGTTTCACGAAGTTGCAAGCAAATAAGTGCCTACAACGATTCAAATGAACACGGGTAATTTCCCTTGTATGAGATTTTGCGTTACAAGAATAATCGCTTGTAATTTGATTAGTAGGCGATTATGATAAAAAACATGATATAACGCGCTAATTTTGCTTGTTCTCAAATAAATAAAGAAGGAAACACAAAGATGATCACCAATAGCAAAATGATTCCTTGAAGGAGTTATTTTATCAAAAAGCATCTGTTAAATTCAGAATCAATATTGCGAGAAGTGCTTTGTGAGTGATCATGTGTAAAGAGCAGTGTGTGAAGTGAAAGTGAAAAAAACTATTGCATCATGGATATTCTACATTGTGTCAGTGACTTTTAGGTGAGTCGATGGTGCCTCAATGAACGGTTACGGAATACAGGTGGGATTCATAAAAATCTGACTCTTGCGTCTTTTTCTATAATAATGATAGTAGTGATAATTATAGTTACAGTACCCCACAATGATGTGAGATCATCCCGAGGGGCTATTCACTCTTGAATTTATCTAACTTTAAGCTTAAAATCTTCCTAAACTTCTTATATGTAACGCAAGATATTGAGAAATAAAGAAAAATAAGCTAGAGAGTTTATTCGAGTTAAAGAATCAGATTTAAGCAAGGAAATCCCTATATACCTTACTGAGTAACACGGTATAGTAAGAATAACGCCAAATAAGCAT